>JAOWBN010251915.1:0-11559 GCA_028565015.1 Pinguicula moranensis | reverse complement strand
CTCTTCTCCGGTTTGTCAGCTTCTGATTGGTTGATTGATATGGAAGACAATTTCTTCTTCTCTTCTCCGGTTGTCAGTATCTGATTGGTTGGCTTGTATTTGATTTGGGCCGGATTTCTTCATGGGTTGGGTTTTACTTGGGCCGAGCTTTATTTTATTGGTGGAAAATTGGGCTATACCAAACTTCCTAAGGACACTAGGTGGTGAAGTCACTAGCACTAGATCTTCTATCCAAGTATTGTTTGCATTCGTACTGAAAATTACAAAAATAGTGTTTTATTATACCCTAAGCCCATCCTCCCAAAGAAGCCCACATCCCGAAGCAATTGCGGCATATCTTCCACCTGGAAGAAAGCTACAAAATACGACTTGGTTCATAAAAAGAAGTTGTGTTACTACCAGATCGGCTCGAAACCCCAATACATGTTAGCCTTCGCTTGAGACCCTATTTGGGGGAAGAAATTTTGACCTGCTACAAGAGTACGAAAACATTTTCAGCTGGGGTTTGGATCCCTTCCAAGCAGTTAGCCGAACACCGGTTGAATATTCATCCCAACGCTGAAGAGTTTGTTTTACACCAACTAATCATGGGTATTTTAGCACTTTTGTTTGGTTTCAAGCCTCTTTATATTATGCATTTCACTTTTTTGCCTTTGTTTTGTGTTTTAGGTACCTCTGAAGAGAAATGTGTATAAGGAGAAGAAACGGGCCTAAAGTGGATTAGATGGAAAAAATCTGCCGAAATAGCAAGTCACTACGGGTGCCCACCTCTATTGTGAGACACCTGCATCACCGAAGCAGCTACGAAAGCCAAGTCGCTGAGGATAGCCGCCCCAACACTAAGACGTCCGCCATGGACATGAATTAAAGGAGTTATGTCACTAAGGTCAACCACTTGTTTCTTAAGGGCCCTGCTGCAAAACCGAATTACAGATGCCAAGTCTCTGAAGGCACCCGTCTCTACACTTGATGGAAAAAAAAGGCTAAGTCTCTGAGGATGTTGCGCCTCTACATTAAGGCGCATGCCATGCATGATTTTTAGAAGTACAACTTTCTGAGGATGGCCACCCAATACTATAGGCCCCCGCCTCATTTGTAGAAGAAGTAGATTTGCTTGAGGCGAGCTCCGCATTCAAATGGACACTTTCATCATTCATGGCCGAAGAAGAACTAAAGAATGGGCTCTCGCCTCCACCTATGAGAACCACCTCCACCCCCCACCCGCCTATGTGGCGGTGCAATGGCAAGGCATCTGCCTTCACTTATGGGGCGCTTGTCCCACACCGATTTTGAGCTCCATGTCATCAATTTTACACTGTGAAACCTCTTTTTGCCCCCCCCCCCCCAATGATCCTACTACTATATAAATATTTTTGTCATTTATGGTAGATGAGACTTTTGGCTAGGGTTTTAGTAATGTTTGAAGACGTTTTCTCTCAATTTCTTTATATCCACTCTCATGGACTAGAATTAGACTTAGGGCTTCTTTTGAAAAGGGGAGTGAATCTCTCCTATAGGCTCTTGAGGCTAACCACCTTGGAATTGGAATTGAGGACAAATCTCTCCAACTTTCTTTAGGTGCCAACTTTGAAAAAAAATGGAAGAATCCTAGTTTCCATATTTTAAGAGTGCATTTGGTAGCGGAATTAGAATTATCCCCATTATATCCTTCTGAGTGATTATGGAAGATAGCTCACTAATTAATTTAAATTATTAGAAAGTAGGATGACACAAAAATCTATTTGGTAGCAGCGGATTATCCGTGGATCAAAATGCCACGTCACTATATATATTATTTTTACTAAACTACCCTTGATCTTAAAACCAAGCTTTCTCTTCCAATTCTTGGAAATACGATGACGTCTAAACACATTCCAAATTCTCGTGAACCCTAACCCAATCATTTTCACAACCAGTTGATTTCCAGGCCGAGCTGGGATGATAGGCAACAAAGTCATCAATTGCATCCTTCCCCCCGAGATTCAAGAGTGGCAATTCGCCTCCCGGGTGGTGTTTCTCCCATTCTAAAATGTCGTACACTTCCCCTAGATCAAAATACATAGATTCCCTCTTTTGTTGTGACTTTTGAGATTCTCTAAAGTGATGTACGTTGTTGTTTTTGCCATTTTTTTTATTTTTTTGAAAGAAAAGAGAAGCGAATCTGAGAGTCAGTACGGGTTTGGTTCTCTCTCATTTCCCATCACTTCTCTCTAGGTTGAGGAAAATGTTTGGGTTTGGTATGTTTCTTATTGCGTATGATAAGAGAAGTAGAAAAAGAAGGGAATGATAGATCCAGATGAATATTGTGGGCAAATTCATTAGGTTACAATGGCATCTTTCATAATTATTAAGAAAATGGAGGGTAGTTGGTAATTTAAAGTGGGATTAAAATGAGACAAAGTTATCCAGATTGGATTTTGGAAGTAATACGTGAACAATAATGGGTTGAGAAATTGAATCTCTCGACCCAGGAATGGACACACGGGGTAACAAACGTGTGGTTACGGTGATTATCACCCAGCAATTGGTCTACCAAATGGACCCTAATGGAATTTGTGTATGGTTCTCTATGAACTATATACTTTTCCATGGATATGCCTAGCTAAGCAAGTTGTATAGGTTTTGGTAGACTTTATTTATATGCTTGAGTTGAATGGGGTTTTAGATTTTTAAAATTGAAGTTGGGAGTTATTTCTTGTTTATTGCTCTTAACTCTATGGTAACTATTGACTGTTTTGATTCCTTACCATTGTCCTAGGCAATTGTAGGAAACCTAGAGGTTAGGTTAATTGGCTGACCATAACCCAGCACCTAGCCTAGATATTAGTACGATTGGTTGACCATTACCTAATTCCTAATAGCCCTAATGAACAAAAGTCTACGATAGCCTAGATAAACTAGGTGGATTCAATTATGGAACCTTTTTCTCACCACTTAGTGAAATCCTATGTTAGTCCATTATGATAGGTGGTATTAATCTTTAGGGTAGAGCTAATTATTGTTAGTTTTTAGTTTCTCCCAACCATATGGAACTCTACTGAGCTTAGAGAATGAACCAATAATACCCAACTTATGGACTCCTAGAATTTGCATGTTAGAACTCCCATTTGATTCACCGTATGAGTAAGGAAAGTTAGAACCCGTACCTTGTCGATAAAATAAACCTTAGACTATTTTCTAGATTCTAAGCTTGTTCGTGTAGTTAGTTTAGCCTTAATCATTAGTGATGAAACCACAAAACATTGTGTGCGAAGGGTGCATGTTGTTAGTGTTGTGCCCTATGGTCAATTACCTAAGGTCATTGTATCAACACTTTTATATAATGCATATGATTTGTAGCATTCTTCATTATTTGTTTTATTTAGTACTTCTATTGCTTATCAAATAATGAAGCCCAAGTATTGATAACTTAGAGTGATCACAAAGAATTGTGATGATGAGATCACTATAATAAAGGTATAAAAAATAAATATCCCTAACCATAGTATTATTTGGACATGACATCACTAATGCAGATAGGTTAGCATGTTCCAAGCCATTTCCTTTTGAAGAGAGTAGTTGATCTCATCAACTCTGGTGTAGAGACACCTAAACTACAACATGGATGCTTGTAGTTGAAAAGTAAATAGGATTGACCCAACTAGTGTTCACCATATTGTCAATGGTAGATACTCTAAATAATAGTAGGTGTAAGTGATCCTTAGACTTGAGATTATTATGGAATCTTGAGTATGGATGTCACACTTTGATTCTATTTAGGGTTACACCGTAAATGGGTAATGATGAATAGCCTTGGGATTGATATAAAGTATGGAAGGATTGTGAGTGATGAATAAAGGAATCACCATTCCTAAATAGTTAGGAGATGATATCCCTATGACCACTTGTAAGATGGTCATGAACAAATCCTTGATCAAAGTGCGAGTTTGATTGGAAAAGAGTTTCTAATCAATACTACAGGATCATGATTTCCGGTACAAGAAATTTAAAGCATATATCAAAGAGAATGATAAATAACCTCTATATGTTAGACTGGATATGTACAAGGTGAAGGGATAAGAATTACACGAGAACTACTTTTTGAAAGGGATAGCTCATAACATTACTATTCTCAATACTTGGGTGACCATGACATATTGCTAGATGTCACTCATGGTTTATGGACATGAATAAGGGATTAATGAATTAAAGGAGTTTAATTCATTAACAATAATATGATTATGCTAATTCATAGTCCATTGCAAAGCTATTGAAAACCTATAGGGTCATACACATTAACATGAAACTCTTGAGGGACCAAAATTGAATCAAGGAAGAGTTTAGGGATCGAATTAAAGTATTTGATACTTCAATAACTCAAATGTAATTATGGGGTCATAAACATAATTATATAAAGCTTGTTGGATGTGTTGTATTACATCAAAACCACAAATTGGTGTGTTATAAATTAGAATGCACTAAAGAGTCAGTAGAATGTGATATATGAAGTTATTAGCCATTTTCTTCCCATTAGAATACATGCATAGGATGCATATCCAATAAGATTACATGCAATGAGGTGTTCATATACAAAGAGTTGTTTATAAAGGTTGAGTGGAAGAGTTCTACAAAACCATAGGTGGTTCAAAATCATATATACATGTATAACAAGGTCATGTCACTAACATAGACATGTGGTTGCATCTCAAGGTCATGTCACTCTATAAATACCTTGATACTTTCATATGTTTAGAAGTTTGTGAATTTGTGTGTTTTGATAGAATATTAAAGAGAAGTTACCATCTCTTTCTCTCTTTACCCGAGAGCATGCTTTATAAAAGGGGTAAAAATTTGGGAAATTTTTTTCTCATCATGTTGAACCACAAAATCAGGAGCTACAAATCCAAATACACACATATATTGTTATACACGGTGTTGTATAAACCTCCAAGCGTGTGTTGGCCTGGACTTTCATAGAGGTTAATCACTTGAGTACCTCCAAAGAGATTACCTTAAAGAACTTTGTGATAGCTTCAAAAAAAGGTATAATTTTCTCCTTACTCTTGTATTAAAGCTATTTAAATTAGCATGGATCATTGGTTTGGAACTCCTTAAATTTTTATTATGCACACACTCGTGTTAAGCTTCCGCTCCACTTTGATATCTCATGACATGTAGTGTATCCACAAGTTCCTAATTTGTATACTTTGCTAATTTCGTTTATTTACACTATGTCGGAGAGAAGAGATACAAAAAAATAAGTGTAATTATGTTTGACTGTATTCCCCAAGAATTGCTTATATTTTTCATTAGTCAATCGGCCTATTTATAGAGTTTATACAAGAGTATAATGGTATTTTTACATGGACATGATACTTAACTGCAGGGCCTACTTATGAGTGGTGACCACTGTATGTTATCTCTTCTGTCGGTGCCTCGATGAAAAACGTATGTCAGGTATCGGCTTTTTTGTCCTTGTTGGGAGGATGGATGTGCTTTGCCTCAAGGGATCTTTTGGGTGATAATAGGCCATTTCTACTCGAGCTCATGTGATGCCACAGATACCGCATACCGCATTGTCGGCAGTGGTCATCAAGTCCTTGTTGCGGGATGAATGTGCCCATCTCGACAAAGTCCATGGCTGATATGAGATCGTGCTTCCTTGCGCCTGTATGTGTGGGCTTGAGGTAGATTTTTCGAGGCACGGTTACTCTATGAGGAAGACCACGTACTAGGTCAATTTCTTTCTCCTGGTAGTGAATGGCCTCGACATTTTTTTTGATAAGCTAAATTCTCATATATAATATAATTATTTACAACGATGGGCATCAAAGCAACGCACTGCAAAATAAAAATAATTACAGATCATAGACTATCTTAACCATACTCAGGGCTAGACCTATCAAGGTGAAATCAGTGGTTGATTTCTTGATCATGAACTGTATATTCTGCCCTTCCATCGTGCCCTCTAGTATAACTAAGGGTGATCTGGTATATGGTTCCCGTATCCTCATAGAAGAACACAGAGCATCACCGCATCCAGATCATTGTCATTATCCGCTCTTCACCAAATAGGATATCATGACTGTAAACTTATCAATATTCCTTTTTTGCAGGAATATTGGTACCCAACTCCTTCTTGTTTGATGAGCTATGCCTGTGATGAATAGAGGGCATAACCTGGTTGGGCAAGAATATAATAGTTCACTTTAAAGAAAAACAACACAACCTCCATCACTTGCAAGTCCATAATTCTCTTTGTGATCTTATTGCACATCCGTGTATTAGATGTTAGGCACTTGTACAACAAGCACACATCTGCTATCATGCGGAATCCTCAAATTTTAGTTTCAGTTTTGGTGGTTCCAATTACCACCAATCACCCAGCTTCAAACTCTACAGCATCTTTATCATTGCATTGCATATTAGTAGCATTTGCATGGGCAAACCTTTCAGGCCATACAAGACAACAACCAGTTATTTATATGAGTACCACACTATGTTCAGGTTGGCCAGGATGTCTTATTGAGCATCATCCCTTCCACTTAGATCAATGAAGCCCATGGTTCATTAAACCAGTGACCTCCTAGAAAATAAATAGGGCCTGAGTCTCCTGCACCTAACCTGTACAGCCATCAAAAACTTAGTAGCAAGGCTTCATTCCAATATAGGGAGGCGTGAGGTGGGGAGGGGGAGGGAGAGCTACGGACAGTTAGCTCCAGGGACAGGCAAGTCTAGCCTCCCTCTATACATAGATTTGCACCTGTTTAGAGCTTAGAGTATCATCGAATACATTAGAAATTAAAAGGACATACAGATTATGGGCTGCAATTTCCAGTCTACCAATGAGTACTGGAACTGGCCAATTGACCTTTTTGCTTTAAGATTCCATCATGTGTTCGTTTGTACCATATGAATTACATCGCTTGTTATTATCTCCTTCCCTTCAAAATGTATCCTATTTCTCAGCTTCTAGATCTGCCACATGAAGGAAATCCAAACATCCTTCCACGCATGCAGATTGATTCCTGGTGGTTTGATAGTGCAGAACTGCATTAGATCAGGGACCACTTGCGCATGATAAGCCGTTGGCATGAGCCAATGTTGTATCCCCTGCCAAATAGAAATTGTTAAATGACATGATTTAAATAGGTGTGAAGATGTTTCATCCTCAGCTTGGTATAAGATGCAGCTAATGTTCTGATCCGGGGAATGATCTTTTTGCATTGCAGTGCTGATTTTAGGGGTAAGGTTTGCATTAGGGAGCGCTAGGCCATAATGATTTGTTTCTTTGGATAAAACTTATTCCACAGGTACCTTAGCTGTATTACTAAATCCTCCGGTAACACCTGGTCAGTTGAGTTTAGAATATGCTGGTAGGTAGAACTAGTAGAGTAGTTGCCATATGCACTACCTTTGAAGGTATAATGGCCTTCTCCTTCTATTGCAGGCACTCTGTTCTGGATTATACCGAGGAGGGTAGCTATCCGAGCACCTTCATCGTTTCTTGTTAATCTTCTCCAAGGTATTTTCCATTCCCAAACCCCATCCCTCTAGGTGCTTGATGTTGATACCAGTGCCTCTTTGTCAGCTGCAAACCTATACAGATCCGGGAAGGAGATAGCAAGTGGGGTAGTAGAACACCAACTGTCATGTCAAAATCTAACTCTTGTCCCTACTCCCAGACAGATTTACACATTGCTTGCAAACCAGTCCTGATTGTGAAGATCCATCAGCTCCTTACACCATGCAGAGGCATAATTTTGGCCATGTCTACGCCCTCTATGAATGGGATTTAGTAGTTGTGATTCCTGAAGTACTCTGAATCTACCAACTTGTAAACAATTATCCAGGGTACCATATTTAGATTTGAGTATATCTATGGTTAGACCCTCACTGCCCTTCAATATTCTTCATCCCCATTTCCCCAACAGAGCCTTATTATAGTTGTCAATCCCTCTTATGCATAGACCACCAGAAGAGATAGGTAAGCACATCTTTTCCCATGAAGTCCAACTGGTTTTCTTCCTCTCCTCCGTTGCACCCTGGATAAATTCCTCTGCAAAGCTGGGAGTTTCTTTATGACCATATTAGAGGCCCGGTAGAATGACAAGTAGTACAGAGGGATGGCTGATAGTACAACATTAATTAAGGTCAACTTCCCCCCACTACTCAGTAGTTTGTTCCCCCACAAATTGAGGGTAGATGTCATTTTATCTATTATAGGTTTCCATACTTGGTTTCTCTGATGTGATACACCCACAGGCAGTCCCAAACACTTCATAGGAAGACCATTCACCTTGCAGTTGAGAAAGGCTACCATTTCCTCCAGTAACTTCTGAGGAATATTGAACCCATGCAAAGTGCTCTTGTGGTAATTGACTTTCAGTTCAGAGATTAACTGGAAATGCTGTAGAATGGCCTTGCAAGAAGTCACAGTTTTCCAAGAGGCTTCACCAAACATAAGGGTATCATCCGCAAATTGCAAATGTGAGACTACCACTGCATCTCTACCAATAAGGAGAGGATGGAAGAGTTGCAATTTTGTGGCTTTGTTCATTAGGCCGGAGAATCCCTCTTCTGCAACCAGAAATATAAGGGGGACAGGGGATCCTCCTGTCTCAGACCCCTCTGGGGGATAAATTTATCGGTGGGGCTGCCATTAATAAGTATAGATGTAGTAGCTGATGAGAGCAGCTCACTTATCCAGTTCGGCGAGCACATGGGAAAGTCCATACTCTTCATTGTTTTCAACAGATAGGACCAGTTAATGGTGTCAAAAGCCTTCTCAAAGTCCAATTTCAGAATAAGGGCTCTCTTCTCCAGTTTCTTAGTCTCATCTATTACTTCATTAGTAATTAGGATGTTGTCCAGCAGTTTTCTATTTTTCGGGAAAGCCATCTGTGTAGGGGCAATAACAATGTGCAGCACTACAACCAATCTTCTATACAAGATCTTGGAAATTATCTTTAGCATGGCTCCGATTAGTGTGATGGGTTTGTAGTCATCCACTGTCAAAGGATTTTGTAGCTTAGCTACTAGGGTAATGTGAGCTCAGCTGCTTCCTGTTGAAATCCTGCCATTTCAGCTTCAGAGAGCTTACTAACGAAATCTGCTGATATTGTGGGCCTTTGCTAGTGGAATTCCTAATATCTCTTGTCAAAGTGATTCTTGAAATAGTTCTTAATCCCTTGTACATCCTCAATCCATTGCTAATTCTTCCATATACCATTAATAGCTCCCCTGTGTCTTTGTTTGTTTATCCAACCGTGGTAAAATGCAGTGTTGGCATCCCCTTTCTGCAGCCACTTGATCCAGGCTTTTTGATATGATACACTGTCTAATGTCCATGTTGTTTGATCTATTTGAGATTTCAGAGTTCCGGCTTTATGTTCTAGGTCAGGAGGTATGTTAGTGTACCCCTCAGCTTCCAGTTCCACTAGATACAGCTCATGCAGTAGTTGTTTCCTTTTGTGAGTCAGATCTCTAGGAGCTCATGCATTCCAGTTTTTTTTATGGCTAACTGTATAGCCTTGATCTTATGCTTGATTCTTTTGCTAGCATACTTCAGATTGCAAGGTGTGTTCCAGACTTCCTCCACCAGTTTGATATATCCCTCATCTTGCAACCAATGATCTAATACTCTTAGAGATTTAGGGTCCCAGTTCCGGATAGATGTAAATAAGTCCATTGGGACATGGTCAGAATCATCCTTATCCATACCAATCTAGATCCAGTCTGTAGATGTATTATACCACGTCTCATTAAGCAATAATCGATCCAGGCGACTCATGCATATGTAGGTCATACAAATTAAGTCGCCTAACAAAGTCATGGAAAGCAGCCATCTTTGCTGCTAAGTAATGATGAGATATCTCTTTTCTATCCTCCTCCTTCAACACCGCGTTAATGTCTTCCACAATACACCATCTTTCCTCCAGTTTGTCTTTGAAAGCTTTCTCCAGTCCTAGCCATTGTCCCATCTTCAGTTGCATGTCTGATGGGCCATAGACATTCACCATATTGCTTATGACTTCCACATGATTCCAGAAACTTGTGATGCCAAGAAATCCCTCACCAGAGAACATGCCTATCTTCTGGAATTTCTGGTTATTCCACATACATAACAACCCACCTGATTGTCCTGCTGAGCTAGTATAGGCCCAATCAAAGTGTTCATCATACCAAAGCTTTTGGCAAAGCCTCCTTTCTACCTTGTCCAGTTTTGTTTCCTGCAAGCTTATGAAGTCTACCCTGTGGTTGGAAACAAGCTCCTTTACCCTTTTCTTCCTACCACTTCCCCCCAACCCTCTAACATTATAGGTTATCCATTTCATTAATTTCTTGAACCTTCCCTATCTCGTTTCTTCTCTTTGAGATGGACACATTGGCTGAGCTATGTATGCCAACTAGCATAGATTTGGAGAGGGCAGTTGATTTCCCATATTTAATTCCCATTTTGTTCCCCATTTCTATAATGCGATCAAGCTCATTGTTATCAGATGGATGAGAGGACATTTTTTATATGTATCAGCTGGATCAAACCTGGTAGGCTTGGAATTATGTGACTGTTTTTTCATTAGTTGTTCCAGCCAACTAGCCAACATTGCTAATTCCTTTTTGTGTGATGTAGCCAATTCTTTCCTAGTCTAGCTTCTTGTGCAAGGCCCTTTCTCCCTAGGACCAAGTTTCCTTCTACCATTTGCTAGGAGAAGAAATATTCCTGTTCATCTCTGGAGTCTTTTGCAGAGGGGGGAAGTCATCCTGTTGATCTTGTACTGAGTTGTCCTGGTCCTTCCCTATAGACTGCATAAAATTGTTTAGTATAGTCCTTCTCTTCATTCATAGATGCTGGCCACCATTCAAGCTTTGGGGGTGTCCAATTGCTAGTCAGTCCTGCATTAGACGAGTTAGTATTAGCAAGATCATGTGGGGAGGCAATAATACATGAGTGACATGATGGCTCTAGAGTAGCTGGTAGCTTATGATCAGGCTCAACATGAGGCATGCTTTGGGATGAATCAGAGTCAAACTCCTCCATCATCAAAGTTTCCTCTGAAATAGAGGTAGATAGTTCAGACCATGGAAGGGAGGATTTATGTCTGTCTATGATGGCCGGATTCTCCTGTGTCGTGGCTGGAAAATTGCCTCAAAAGTATCCCGAGTTGTACTACACGAGCCAAGGGGTAGCAAGTGGAGAGATCAGGGTCGAATCCACAGAGAAAGGTAGTGAAATATGCACTGCATTGGTCCTGTTTTCTGTTGCTGTCAAAACTCAAAACTGAGGGTGGTTTTTGATCAACAAAATACTGAAACTACAACTAATGAACGAAGGATGAAATATAGATGAAATATGAATGGAAGAACACACTTCTGCTGACCTTAAATCCATGAAACAACTTGGATCATAGGTGCACTTATCTTGTTTTACAATGATACTTAATGTGTGGTTTTTAAACCACAGCTTTTCATTTTTAAGTACTAACTCCTTAACCATGTAATGAACACATTTACTCCATAATCAGAGCCATATTAAGATCAATGAAACATCATTAAGTGTGTGAATCTAAGAGCTCTAAC
>JAOWBN010251904.1:0-11560 GCA_028565015.1 Pinguicula moranensis | reverse complement strand
TTTGTAAGAGCCTCAAGTTCCTCTATCATTGCCTCTTTCCATCTCAAGTATGCTTTAGCCACCTGCAAACACTTGGGAATAAAGACAATGTCCAAAGATGCAGTGAATGTTCTATGCTTAAGAAGTATATGAGAGTACGAGATAGAATTAGCAATATCATGGGAATAAAACCTATCAAGAGAAAAATCATATTTGTTTGGGGGAACCCCTGCATTGCTATGAGTGGTTCTCCTAACAGTAATATCATGGACAAGAATATCAGTAGGAGAAATAGGAATATCAATGAGAGAAATAGTATCACCTGGAGATGGAGGTGCCACCAGAATCGAAGCATGCAAGGACCTTGGGCATAATACTGGAGAAGGAGACTCTAGAACCTCTCTAGGCTCCTCCTGGCTCTGAATCTTGCTCTCTACTACACCCAACTCACTCGTCGGTAAAGGACAAAAAATGTCACCTACTCGTACTATCACATGTCCCCCGTTATCACAGCTACTCTCATCCCTGTTGTTATTGCCATTAAATATTTTGGGACATTCATGGTGAACATCATACTTCCAGCCACCTCAAGAAGATGTCAATTTTTCCTCTCAGCTACCCCGTTTGCTCTGGTGTGTATAGGTAGGTAGTTTCAAGATTAATACCATGTGATGAAAAATACTCAGTGAATGCCTTGTTAGTGTATTCTGTCCCATTATCAGATCGCAACCCTTTTACTATTGCACCATATTGCGTCTATACTTCTTTGTGAAAATCCTTGAAACAGGCAAGTACATCACTCTTGTTTTTCATTAAATATAGCCAAGTAACATGGGAGCAACAATCAATTAATGACATAAAGTAACGAAATCCATTGAATGTTGTTGTTGGACAGGGCCCCCATATATTCGAATGTTTCAAATAAAAAAATGAACTCCGACTACCAGAGCTAAATAAGTACTTCTTGTATGCTTTCCCAACTCAAAAGCATCATAAATTAACTTTTCTTTATTCACTGCAGCAAATAGGCAAGGATAAAGTTGACTCATAGTCAAGAAAGAGGGATGACCTAATCGCCTACGATGAAGCATTAGTTCTTCCACAGTGCTATCTCCTCCAGGTCTCTATGATGGATGAAAGGGCTGAGTTTAATCCTTTCTGATCCATGTACCACGAGCCACTACGCCATGTCCAAGTCCCAAGTACCCTGCCTTTCTTCTTCTCCCGGAAGATCACTTTAGGTATATCAAACAATACAATGCAATTTAATTGGTTAATAATGGTAGTTATGGAGAGGAGGTTGACAGGAAATGAAGGTGCATGCAAAACTTTGGACAAAGTCAAAGTGTTGGTACAATGCACTATATCCTTACCCATTACTGGCCGATCAGTGCCATCGACTGTCTTAACACTCAACGGATTTGCTAAAAGAGTATAGGAGTTGAACTCCTTAGCAGCACCCATCACGTGTCCAAAAGCTCCATAGTCAATGATCCAATCGGAAGAGCCAGTAGTAGGAAAGGATGCCATGGCTAGTGAGTCATACATATCTGTGAAACCTGAGGACAAGAAATGTAACCAAAGAAGTCAGATAAGGTAGGTGTATCAGTGCCTATCATCACGCCTTTGAGTTTCTTCTGGAGTACGTCAAAGAATGCTCGATCCTCCTCAATGGTCACAGTACTCCCCATATTCTCCTCTTCATCAGCATTCACCATCAAGTTGGTGCGATAGCCTTCTCGGCCATCACCCCTAAAACCACATCTCCTACCTCCATGAGCTCCACCTCTACCTCCAAATCAACCTCTACCTCCAGAATCATTTTCACGGGACATCCTCGGACAAAACTCCATCAAGTGGCCAACCGCTCCACACTGATAACAACTACAAGTCTCCCCCTGGACCCCAGTTAAACGAGAACTAGCACTAGCCAACGCATTTGCACTTGAAACTACACCAGCATAGAGTGTATCTTTATTTCACTCACTGCTTGAATCATAGTTGCAATAGCCTCATCCATTGATGGAATCTTGGCCTGCGACAGTAAAATTAATCTCCTCTAGTGAAAGATTAAATTCAAATCTTTTAAGAATTTCATAGTCCTTTCTTTCTCAAAACGTTGTCGCATTTTATATTTTGAGTCACTACAACTAGACAACGGGTCGTAGTGATCCATCTCAGCCCAAAATCTCTTCAAACAAATAGAATAATCTTGAATAGACTTTTCCCACTGTACCTCTGCATCAATCTCCAGCTGAAGCTGAAATACCCTCATCTAGTTTTCAGTTCCGAAATAGGTAATCTTCATAATAACCAACATCGCACTCACCGACCTAAGGCCATCCACAATAGAAGCAATAGATGCAGTCATTGAGTTTAGAAATCAGATACATAGCTGAGCATAAGTAACTTTTTATTGCATAGTGGAAGAGATGTCACTACTTGATTCCCTCAGGAAGTCGTCCAGGCTTTGCCCTACTAAGATGGTCTCAATCCTGCGAGACCAGCTAAGATATATAGTTGATCCATCAAGTTTCAAATCGATCGTTGGAAGATCAAGTTTGATGGAGTAGCAGGGACAACGGCCGAGGTTGAAGCTTTGTTCCTTTTATGAGCCCAAACAAGGCTCCGAGCACCTCAGGATTGAGTTTCTTCAGAACCTTCAATCCTTATTTAACCACACTGTCGCATGTCCTGACATTTCTCACATAGCGACTCAAATCACAACCGATCAGAGCAACTACACAGCCCACATAACACAATCACATGACAATCCACATGTCTCAACACTCAATCATCAATATGCAATCCACAAACAACATCATCAGCGCCTAATTGGATTCCCAAGTTTAGGCAAATACGATAAATCCAATTAAGAAATTCATCATATTCGATAAAACACGAATATACATAAAATGGCACAAAATCAACTAAAATCGATTGGACAGTTGCAACAAGCAAACCTAGACAAAAATTTCGTCTCCAAGCTCTGACGACGGCGGCAGCGCTGGAGGCTTGCAACCTATTTACAGAAAGCTCTCCTCACAGCGATCGCAATGGCAGTGGTTTTCGGTGATTCCGATGCTAGACGCGCCCAAAAATGAGGAAAAATTGCCGTAGTTTACGTTTTTTGACAGCGACATGTGGTGGCAAAAAAAATTCAGGTATTGAGCAAATCTGATAGAGGAGGAGATGGGCTACATTTTGGGACCAGTTTTGGCGTCAGAAGAGCAGTAACGGTGCCGGAATTGGGGCGAAAGTGGTGGAGACGAAATGTGTATTAAAGTTTGAAAAAAAAACGCTTCGATATCAAATTGTAAAATGCTAAACGGAAAAACGAGAGGAAACTAAATCTGTTATTGAATTTTTTGTTACGTTTCATTACAGCTAGTTCGTATTTATAATACGAACTCTAACCTCGTGAAAAAAGCACAAAAGCAATAAATATAAATGAGTCGTGATGCAAAGTCTGCTGCTTTTCATTTTGTCTAATTGTTTATCTGGCAGCTGCTTTCTTCATCTAGCTTTCTAGGCGTGATCGCCATTTTGCTGCCATCTTTCTTCTTTCTTTGACTTTCTTCCAATAGAATCCAACTTTAATTAGAATTCTTAATATTAGGTAATAAACAAATTAATTATCATAATTAGACATATTTATATTATTTTTTCTAACAGTTTAGAATTATTCTTCTCTTTGAGAATGATAGCTCTCTTTTTGTAATTGTCTAACAACAAAATTCAATTAGATACGCATTAATAAGATTTCTTTGAATTATTCGCTTATCTTCATTATTAACTAACGAACCTTTTTTTTTGGTAAATTTAACTGACGAACCTTTTCTTGTGAAAGTTTGTTTGTGTTGTTAGTTGTGTAGTGAGACTTGACTGCAGCTGTGAACGAATGAAATATAATAGCCTGTGAAATTTCAATCTTTGCTCATTGGTCAATTACAATAATCCTCCTGGCTCCTCCCAAGCTTTACATAAATCTTTTTACATGGTTTTGTCATCCTAATTTATTTACAAACAAAAAACAAAACAAAGCATGTCTAGACATGAAGTCACAGGTCGTAACTCCTCTAAGCCCTAAAGTAGAATCCAATGGCTCAGCCAGATGCCGATCACATGTAGTCGCTGATGGCTGTTGCTTCCTCAGCTTTACGCCTTCTACGCGCCATCACGTCGTGATATTCCGCCACCAGATTTCCTCCGTCATTGACACTTCAGGTACCACTGCGGATGCACTTGGTGTAACCAGTTATCCACCCACATAAACCACATACAATTCGTTTCATTAAGTTGCATTGATGATTGGGAAGCTGCATTATTTTCAAAAAATCGATTTTTCTCTGTCGAAGTGGGAGTTTTTGATACTTTTAACTTAAAAGAATGAACCTTTTAGTGTTCAAATTCAACCATCCCATGATTTATTTTATCTCTGGAGTTCATAGTTGCTATGATGCCTAATAAAGACCCCTTTTTTTGCCCTAAGCCAAAATTTTGTTAAAACAAATGGGTGCTGGATGAGAAAGATCTGTTACAAGCTCTTACTTGTCATGTCTTTATTCATAGAGGCAAAAATCACGTCTCTTGGACTGCTCTTTATATGTTGCTTATTAGAGAAATGTTAAAGTTGGTACGTCATCTGTTCAAATTGCTACTTGTATTTCTGCCATGTAGATTTTTCTGTTGAATCTCTATAAACCAAACTACACCTACACAATAAATACCACCCGTAAGCAGGGCATGGGGAGGGTGAGATTTACACAATCATACCTCTATCTCAGAAGAGGTATAAGGAGTCTGTGTCCTTAAAGATCCACAACTCGTAGATTAAGGCGAAAAAAATAAATAAAATAAAATTAAAATAAATGAATAAATAAATAAAAATAATAGGAATAATAACAATAATAATATATATTTAAATAGGCGAATAAAAACAGAAATAACAATAGACAATAAATACAAATAAACATAAATAAATAAATACCCAATTAAATAATAAATAGATAAATATAGTCTAACTCTTTAGTCTATGCTACCTACCTATGTTTGTCCAAACTCAATTATGCATGCATGTGTTATATCTTTCTCTATATCTCAAATCAAAATAAAATGTCTCCAACTCATCCTATAAGATGTTATGTCCTCATAGAGGTCTAATCCTGTTAAATCTAATCGAATTTGCTCCTCCCACATCCCCGTCTCCCCCACCTTCATTCAACTTGGAGCCCTTCAACTCTCCTGATGGGCTCGTTGACATGTCTTCTGTGTACATGTCCAAATCATCTCAATCTCCTCTCTCTAAGCTTGGCATTGATAGATACAATACCTAGTATATCCTTAAAGGTCTCATTCAAGATTTTATCGAATAATGTACAACCACACCTCCATCTTAACATTTTTATCTCCATCACTTCAAACTTCTGTACATGTGACAATCTCATAGTCCAACACTCTGACCCGTAGAGCATGGTCGACCTTATAACTATCCTATAAAAAAATTCCTTCAACTTAAGTGAAAATTGTTTATCGCATAATACTCCAGTAGCCGACCTCCATTTCATCCATCTGATTTTGATGCGATGTATAACATCGCCTTCAACACCTCCTTCATTTTTTGTGGCATATCCTAGACATTTGAAGTTATCCTTTTTGGAGAGTACTTGATCCGCAATCATAAATTTCATTCCACCTTCCTCTATTTCATTTGTGAAATTGCACGCCATATACTCAATCTTTGAGCGACTCAAGCATAGTCCCTTGGCCTCTAACGTTACTCTCCAATGCAAAAATTTAGCGTCAACCTCCTTCATCTCTGCCACTAAAACAATATCATTTGCGAATAACATACGCCATGGTACTTCCTCTCGTATGTCTCGAGGATGTACATCCATAATCACCGCGAAAAGGAACAAACTCAATGCTGACCCTTGGTGCAATCCTATATTCATCGAAAGGTACTCTGTTTCCCCATAAAATCCTCACACTAGTCTTCGCACTCTCATACATATTATTTATAGCCTGCCATACATCCACGAAATCTTCTTCGTTTCTAAACATTCTCAAATAACCTCTCTTGGTATAGAACAGTACGCCTTCTCAAGGTCTACAAAGACCATATATATACTTCGCTTATGTTCTCTATATCTCTCCATTAGCCGTATGAGAAGATGGATTACTTCCATCATCGATATCCTAAGTATAAACCCAAATTGGTTCTCTTTCACGTGTACTTATCCCCGCAATCAGCGTTCAATAACTCTCTCCTACAATTTCATAGTATGGCTCAGAAGCTTAATACTCCCATAATTCCTATATTATTTCACATCTCCCTTGTTCTTATAGAACGACACTACTAAGCTACCTCTTCACTCTACTGACATCTTTCTCGTCTGTAAGATGGTGTTAAAAAGAGTCGTTAGCCACTGCACCCCTATTTTTTCTAGGCACTTCACACCTCAATTGGTATCTTATCTGTCTCCACCGCTTTCGCCGTTCCCATCTTGCTAAAGCCCCCCTTCACCTCCCCTGCCGATATTTGTCTAACAAATCACTGGATTTTTGGTCGTTGCACCGACTCCCCACCTCCTAAGATGCTACCATTATCCTGTGCCTTGTTAACAACTTCCTTAAATATATTTTCTACCTCTATCTAATCTTCATCTCTGTCAAGAGAGCTTTCTCATCCTCATTCTTTATATACTTTACGATGTTAATATCCCTACTCCTTCGAGCTTGGGCTTTTGCAAGTTTATACATACCTTGCGTACCCTCATTAGTATCCAATCTCCTATACATATCCTCGTACGCCTTGCTTTTAACTTTTTCCACCGCTCTTTTCAACGCAACCACGCAGTATCGAAAAATCCCCCCAAAAATGTCTATCTAAAGGCTTCCAGATCACCGAAGAAGGGGGGAGGAGATCTGAAAAAGGGGGCCAAGAAAAGTTCGAAGGAACAAAGAATTCAAGATTTCTGCCATTCAATAAAAGAGGGGCACGACCCCCAAAACCTTGTCTTTTTGTTTTCGATAGAAATATATTTTTTTATCGACTCACAACAATATTTTTAGTTCAAAATCAATTTTCTACCCATAAAATATTTGGCCGGTCAAAATTTGACATTACCACACAGTAATGATGATGCTTAACGGTTAAGTAACTTGCTGATAAAGTTTGGTTGTTGCTCATATTTCTCTGGTATCTCATGGAAGGGTAATGTCATGCCTCAAATATACTTTTCTATGCCTCCTCTGCAGAAAGTGCGCTCCAGTGCGAGATGGTTTGTTTCTGTTTTCTATAGTGGTTGGGGGTAGACGATGAGTGTTTTTTACTTCACAGGAACTCAGAGAGAGCTCCATTTCCCATTAAGTATACAATCTTAACACATGAAATCTTTGTCTAATGAATGTTACTACACATTTCTTAATGTATACAAATGGCTTTCCCTTTCTTCCACTACATGTCTCAATTACTTTGATTGGTTCTTCATCCAAAAATCAAAAGACTTATGTTCAAGGAAGAAGAAAAAGGGTTGGGATTAACAACGCGGAGTCATTTCCGCTCACAGGAAGAAGGTTTATTCTTTTCGAAAAGTAAAATGTAACCAACCTACGGTCCTTTTAAGTAAAATCATAATACAAAAAAGTCCCCCGTAGTTCGCCGGGAATCCTTTACATTATAAGACTGGGCATACTATGGTTCAGAGCCTATCTATTGCAATTATGTATGTTAGGAAGGCTCCATTTCTCAAGCCTTAACATTCCTCTTGTTTGTCTTGAAAGATGAGCAAGGGTCTAGCGTCTGAGAGCATTACCAACAGCCCCCATTTTTACTAGTATGTCAACGATGGAATTTCCTTCTCTATATTGGTATTGTGCTCTCACTCTGATCCACTCCTTGGTGTCTTTGAATTTTTTCCAAAAATTCCACAAGTATCATGGGTGGCAGGTGTTCTTGTAGATCCACCCAACTAGTAATTATGAATCTGTTTCTAACACAACATGAAACTAGCCAACCTCCTTACAGATGCATAAACCCTCTATTGCAGTAGAGGGTTCGCTGCATTGTTAGCTTTTGGTGCCAGTGGGACTGCAAATGCTGTTAGACAATCTCCATGGTCATGTTTGATGATTCCTCCCCCTTCTAAGGGTTTTGGGTTGCCAAATGAGCTACCATTCGTATTGAATTTCACTCACCCTGCATGGGGTCTTGCCTAGCATATGACTTTTGTTCTGTCTTTTTTCTTCCGCTTAACTTTTATGTTAGTCATCAATTCTCTGCCCTATACCTACAATCTGAAGGAAATGTTACTTACTTCAGTTATTTCACTAATAAGCCTACGTACCACCCTCCATACTTGTTCTATAGATTGATAACCATCTTCATATCTTGATTGCATATCTAAAGAATCCAAGTTAGTACAATAGGGAAAAGTGATGCCAAAAAACCTGTTAAACCTGCTTGGCTAGTCAACTCCAGCCATTGAGTCATCCTTCCCTTTTCCAAGTGTTTGGATTCTGGAATATCACTCCCATAACAGACGCAGCTCCATGTTTCCATCGCCATTTCTAACCCTGAAAATATATGATCAATGGTACCTAGCTGAGCAGCAATGGCATGTTGATACCAGCATTATCCATTTTTCCCCAGGGAAACATTGGTGTCAAGGTTTTCAGCATAGCAAAGACATCTTCGTTGGAAGGTGTTTGTACCAAAAGGACTGTTCCATAGCCCCTTATTTAGATCTATATCTAATTATTTCCCATACAAATTTAATAGAAAAATGTCCATCCTGCTCTAGTTTTCATATAATGCTAATTAGGAGGCTTAAGTGTCTGGATTTCCTCTAGAATTTCTTTTCCCACCACCTAAGCCAGAGCTAGGGAATCCCACTGTCCTTCCTCGAAAAAGTCCTTCACCAGGGCTTCATTTCTTATCATCTCTTGTACCCCTAACTGCCAAGGTTCCAGTGCTCAACCACTTGTCAAACCAGAAGGAGGAATTCTCTTTCCTGAGGGTGATCTTGAGTTGTTCCTTCATCTTTGTTTTCATTAGCATTGCATATTTTCAGGACCTCAAATCCTGACTTCTTGTGGTTCTTTCTAGCAGGTGTTCATACCTGTTGTATTTTACTTTGAGAAACCTAGCCCAGAGGCTGTCTTCTTAGATTAGTTTGTTGCAGAGTTTCAAGGGCATTGCTTTCAGCACATCAGCTAGATCTCTAATCCCCGGTACTCCCTCTCCTGCTAGTCTACACATGTTTTTTCCAACTTTGCTAGTGCAGTTTGGATTTACCATCAGTTTCTCCACATATTGAGGATTTTGACCCCCACATATTGAGGATTTTGAAGCATCGCATACCATATGATGCCAACCTCTCTTCTAGTTTAACCAACAAAGGAAAGTAATCAGAGGTTCTTTTTCTTAGCAGAGAATAGGAGCACCCTATATTCCATTCTAAGAACCCTTCATTCATCGAAACCCGGTCTAACTTTGCTCAGGCGCTCCTTCCTGTTGGCCCATTACACCATGACATGGAATTGCTATTAGTTTCAGTTCCACTACGCCGCAATCATGTATACATTCATTAAACTCCTACATCGGCTTCAGTAGTTGGGTTGCTCCCCCTTTCCTTTCCCTATAAGTCGAAGGGCATTGAAATCTCCAAGTAGCATCCATGGAGCATTCGTCGACTAGTTGTCTCAAAGATATTTCCATAAAGCCCGCCTCTGCATATATTGACACTTACCATACACCATAGTGACCCATATTTCCATCCTCTACTGTCACCATTTACTTGTGATTGCTTGCTCATGAATTGTGACCACTTCGAACTCATCAGCTACTTTCCAAAACACCCAGAGCTTCCTATTTACCTCTTCATTTGCTATGCAGTGTGGCAGTTGAATGGTTTGGCCAATCCATTTCATTTTGTTCTCTGACAGAAAAGGCTCTACAATAGCCAGAAGGTCACCTCTGACCGAGCCCCCCATTGATGCATATATCAGTTGGTTTTTTGCACTCCTCAGTTGTTCCAATATAGGCCTTACTTAACATAAAGCATCGTTTATGATCTTTGAGTCTTGATGATGTTTTCCCCCTACTAATTCCAAGGGATTGATTTCTTTTCTTTGTTAAAAAGTTAGTTTCTTTGGTCGGGTGGTAGCTCTTCCCGATCTTCTGAATGGTAAAGCTTAGCCTTTCCATTGGCCTTTTTGATCTTTCTTTATCCTCGCTCTACGATAGGGTGTCTTCCCAATTTGGCAAAATTTCCTCTGTATTGCATTCATTGTTTTCTTACCTCTCCTAATTATTAACTAGCAATTGACTATTTTGTCTCCCATGTTGTCTACCAAAGGTTGAGTTTCGACTTCCCTTTTCCTTTGGCTTATGCTTGTACACCTTGGCAATTCTTTCTCTTGTAGACTGCAGGGTGTCTCCATGGCGTAGAACTCTACCATTTTGCAAACTCAACGGAGGGAATTCTCTATCCTATTGCCTTGCTTGTGTCCCTCTTTTACTCTACTCTGCTCCTTCTTCAGTTTCTAAGCTATGAGTCATCATTGGCTCCGTTTGATCCTCCATTTTTGTCGCTAGCTGTGGAAGCGTTGGTTCGTGGATCTCTTCTACAACCAGTACCGTCCCTGTGATTTTATCCTGGTCTAGTACCACTACCATCTTTTGGAGTTTGTCCGCACCCATGAGGTCCAGTGGGTTGGCCTCCTCATAGGGCCTTTCCTCGGATTGTGTAAGCCACTTCGTATGGGCCAGTCCACTATTATCTTGGATTGGGGCTTCCTCATCATCTAAGATCTCGTCTACCATGCTATCCATCTTTTGATTTTGTAGCCTCTCATTCGACCCCACTCCTTGGGCCCCACATGCCGTTGATCTCTCCTCATGAGTCAAGTCCACCTTGTATGCATTGTCAATGTCTCTTTCCTCTTTCCCCCAAACGATGGAGTTGACTGATTTGGCACAACATTTACTGTCGGCTGTTTTCCCGAGTCACGCTACTCCGGCCACTCTCACCTGCTCGGAGTTGCGCGTCGGCCATTTTTGCCATTCGAACTAATCCTTCGTCTCATGTATTGGAAACTTTTCCGACTTAATTGTTAGGGTAAAAAATGGAACCTCTCTGGCAGGGTCTTTCATCCGATCAACATCCTAAGGCAGTCATAATCATGTATTCTCATGTCCATTCCTCTACCTGCACCAGCGAGCCCAGTGGCGCCATTAGTTCATAGAAAGAACCGTTTATTCCACACTTCCACCGGAATCCCTGTAAATCTCAACCATCGGTTATTTGGGTGAACCGCCACGAATGGTGTCCACCTTTTAATTTCGTCCATCCTAACTCATGCCATTTGTGTTCCAGGTCAAAGAATGCCTCCATCTTCAATTCTAACCCAGTTTTATTCAACACCTAGGTACCTGGAAGCAGCGAGATATTGATGTCTTCAAATCCTTTCCGACTCCAAATCTCCTTCACGAGGGAAAGTGATGTGAATTTTTGCTCACATAACGAAAACGTGGAGTCGGGAACTTATTCTTGTATCAACATAAACACATGAATTA
>JAOWBN010251893.1:0-11560 GCA_028565015.1 Pinguicula moranensis | reverse complement strand
CTTTCAAGAAATTGAATGCCTTCAAACAATTATCCTCAAACTCAAACTTTGCATCTTTTTCCAGCAGCTTACATAGTAGTCTGGTGATGTATGAAAAATCTTTAATAAATCTTCTGTAAAACCCGCATGGCCCATGAAGCTTCTAATTCTTTTGACATAAGTTGATACTGCAGTTTGGCAATAACTTCTATTTTTGCTCTGTCAACTTCTATCCCCAAACTTGACACCTTGTCTCCAAGCACAATTCCTTCATGAACCATAAAGTGACATTTTTTTCCAGTCGAGTACTGAATTTGGGAGTTCACACCTTGTCAGCACCAATTGTAAAATTTTCAAATATCCTTCAAATGATGATCCCACCACAGAGAAGTCATCCATGAAGACTTCAATGATGCGCTCCACTATGTCAGTGAAAATAGAGGTCATGCACCTATAAAAGGTAGTTGGAGCATTGTAAAGTCCAAATGGCATTCGACGGAATACAAATGTTCCATAGGGGCAACTAAAGATGGTCTTATCCTGGTCTTCAAGTGCTATATAAATTTAATTGTATCCATAGTATCCATCTAGATGGCAGTAAAACTTGTGGCATGCCAATCGATCTAACATCTTATCAATAAACGGTATGGGATAATTATCCTTTCTTATGGTCTCGTCTATTACTCTATAGTCCTTACAGATTCTCCATCCAGTGACTGTCTGGTTGTGAATAAGTTCGTATCGCTCATTAACCTCCATTGTCATTCATCCTTTCTTTGGGACGCACTGAACTGGAATGATCTAGCTATTGTCCAAGATAGGGTATGCCACTCCAGCATCCAACCATTTCAAGATCTCCTTTTTAAATACCTCTTTCATGATAGGGTTCAGTCTTTTTTGGGAAGCTACCAATGGTTTTTCATGCTATTTCATTTCCCGAAACACATTAAATTTAACCTCTTCCCCTTGGAATCGGAGAATCAACTCTCCTCTTTGGACATCAATGAGTGCACCTCCTGTTGCTAGAAATGGCCTTCCCAAAATAATGGGGATGTTTCTATCTTCCTCTATATCCAGAATAATGATATCAACTAGGAAGATAAATTTATCCACTTTGATAAGGACATCTTCAATGATTCCTCTGGGTGCTTGATGGATCTATTTGCCAAATGTAGGGAGATTGTGGTAGGCCTATAATGCACAAAGCTCTAGAAAATGTAGAATTTCCAGTAGAATATGGGATAGTGAAACTCACTGGATCTTTTAGATTCGGTGGCAACTTTTTTTGGAGGATGGCACTGCATTCCTCTGTGAGAGCCACAGTTTCATAATCTCCAAATCTTCTCTTGTTGGATAAAATATCCTTCATGAACTTCACGTAACATGGCATCTTCTCCAAAGCTTCTGCAAATAGAATATTAATATGCAGTTTCTTAAAAAAAGCTATAAACTTTTAGAACTGCTTGTCTAGTTTTCCCTTAGTTTAATCTGTGGGAATGGAACTGGTATTTTCCGTTCTTCCTATTTTTGAGGTATGATTTCTTCAGAATTTGTATACTTGTCTTATTTTGTTGGTGTGGTATCCATGGACATAATTTCTCCCTCTTTCCCACTTCTCAGGGTTATAGATTGGCATTTCTCCTTAGGATTTACTTCAGTGTTGCTTGGCAATGTTTCAGGTGGTCTCTATGCTAACTACTTTGCTAATTGTCCCATCAAAGCTTCCAGATTCCTCATAGCTACTGTTTGATCCTTGGAAGTAGCCCTTGTTTCTTGTATAAATTCCTATGATATGGTGGCCAACTTTGCTACTAAATCTTGAAGGTTTTGGTTGTTCTTTACAGTCAGCGCCACTTGTGTTATCAGATCATCTGAGGTCAAGTACTGATGTTGCAGGTTCTCTTGTGGCCTTTGCACTTGTTGTTGACCTTGGAAAGGCCTTGGTCCTTGAAATGGCATCTGTACTGGAGGATTCAACACATTTTTATTATCGCTCCATGAAAATTTTGGATAATCATTCTTTCGTGGATTGAAGTTTTGATATCTTGGCTGATTTGATACATAATTTAGTTACTCCATGGGGATGTTTTTCCATTGATGATAGCTCCTAACACTGATCTCTGTGGTATGGTCCTTGACAAATCTTACAGGATAATGGTTGAACTGTCATTACTAGTCTTGGAACTCCATTTTACTAAATAAGGTTTCACTCTCCTGGAGCTCATGGCATGCATTGCAGCCATCAATGTATCCACCTTATCTACATCATATCTTTCTCCAATTCTTTTGTTAATTTCTCTCTCAGTGGGACCTCTGTAACAAATCTGCACCATGGCTTCTAAGAGTGTGTAAGCTTCATTATATTATTTTTTTCATGAATGTTCCATTGGCTGATGCATCTATTTCTCTTTTGGTAGTGTTATCCAACCCATTATACAATGCTTGGATTTGCCTCCATCGTGGTAATCCATGGTTTGGACAACCAATGAATCGTTAAACCTCTCCCAGGATTCATACAACGTCTCCATGTCTCTCCATTTGAATGATCTAATTTCACTTAATAATCTTGCTGTTATGGAGGGTGGAAAGATTTTAAAGAGGAATTATTTCCTTAAGTCTTCCCAAGTGTGTATTGAGGTAGGAGGTAATGCTTGCAGCCATCTCTTTGCTTTGTCTATGAGTGAGAATAGGAACAACCTTAATTTGATATCGTTTGAAGCCACTTCTTCATACTTAAGAGTGTCGTATATCTCCAAAAAAACACTTATGTGTAAATTTGAATCTTTTGTGGTTCATCCCCCATAGGTCGGATGTTGCATCACTAGCTGAATAGTAGATAATTTTAACTTGAAGTTGTTAGCTCGAATTGCAAGTCTCTCAATGGATGGAATTGCTTCATCTGCACGAAGTATGGAAAAATCTTCCATAAGAACGTCATATTCATCTTGTACCACAACCACATCCCTCTGGTCTATATCCTCATCTTTTGGGTATTGGACTTTGTCCCTTGCTCGTTGTTGTGCTCTCTTTCTGTCTTGGAAGGTTCTTTTAATTTTTGAATCAAACTGTTCGCTAGAGGAGTCACTCCCCGATGGATTCATATAATACCTGCAAACATACTTCCAAAAATTAAAACTGCAAGAAATTAAAGTTTAATCTAGCTGAAACTTGCTTGGTGTTAATCTTGTTTAAATTGCCAATCCATGGCAACAGTGCCAAAAAATTTGATGTGCATATACTTGATGCACTTTTATGTGCAAGTGTACACATCGCATAAGTAGTAAAGTTATGATGAGGGTGTCGAACCACATGGATTGGGATAAACAATCACTAACATTCACAAGTTTTGTCTAATTTGAACAAAATAAAATTGAGTTGACGTTGATATTGCTCTAGTCATTAAGTTACAAATTGGGCAATAAACAAAAATGATTAAAATGCAGTGGAATGAAGATAGATCTAGCACACAAGTTTGAGATATCCAGTGGAATTGTAACGTCACCACTTAAGTTCCTCGGGTATAATTATAATCTGATTAGTCATGGATCAGTTGTCGTATTGTTCTTACCGGATTCACCTATCATAGACTCTTATCTCTCTCGAGATATAAGCGTCCTTCTATGGTTTTTAGATGAGCATCTCTCGATGTCACATACTAATAGACTAAAGAGATTACCCTCAAGTGATCCTCACATGGTAGCACCGATTATATAGGCATTCTCATGATATAGGAACCGATGTGGATCCTATCATGCATATTGTAACTTGTGTCTCTCGACCTCCCATTATACTTAGTGCATTTATCTACTTACGTTGATCAATCATAAATAGATGAAAATGAAGAACATCAGGATCAAGCACCATAAAGACAACTAAACATAGTAAACATTCAACTATCTCTATGAGTTCTTCAAGGGTTACATTGCTCCCCTGGATTTAATGGCTTAGCTCATGCTTAAGGCATGAGCCATTCTTCAAACACACAATATTAAGTTCATCACAAGGCAAGAAGAGGATCGTATCAAAGCTTCATGATGGTGACTCAAAACCCTCTTTTCTTGAACAATCTCAGCCTTGTTCTTCGTTGTCCTCTTTGTGTTGATTTCTGCCTTTTATACCACTTCAGTAACTTCTCGTGAAAGCTTCTAGTACAGTACAAGGTTATATTTGTCTGCCTACCAAGTGTAGCGTGCAAAGACGTGAGTATATATTACCTTGCATAGTCATGTGATTAGGAGTTGGTGTCACACATTGGATAATTGGGGCAAAACCTTCGCTTTTGGGGTTGTTTCTCCTCCTTTTCTCTCAAAGAGCAATTAATGACATGTTTCTGCAAAATGAATGAAAACATGTATAAAACGTGTGTCCCATCATCCTTGTTGAGCCAAATCAGACTTAAATAGTCTACATTTATTAGGTATAAAGTCAGTCATTGCACAACAACATCAATGGATCCAGATAGGATTGGATAAAGAGGATTCTGATCACTGCCCGATGTGCCTAGTTAGCAAGGTCCAAGATTTGGGGCCCAGAACGTTGAGAGTGTTGGACATATGGTTTTAAAACAAGTAGTACACTGGCTTTTTTTTGGGTAAGGTAAATTCTATTAACATGTAATATAGAGTTATGTACAAGGGAATAAGGAAAAGAAAAGAAATAAAAGTACAAAATATATACAAGGATCCTAAACAACCATGTCCACTAGGAGTACCCCTGTAGCTTGAATGTTTGAGAGTGATACGTATAGCCTACCTTTATTTCATACTCTCTGTCCAGTATAGCTAAGGGGGCATATGGTTTATGGCTCTCCTAGCGTAATAGTGGATCGCAAAGCATCTCAGCAGTAAGATTATCACCATTATCCGCTTTTCGTCAAAACATAACGTCATGACTGTCAACTTATAAATTCCCCTTTTTATAAGCATATTGGTACACATCTCGGTTATGTTTAAAGTGTTATCCCTATAATGAATGGGAGGATGGTAGTTCAGTAGGACAGCATATAATATCAAGAACAAAGATTGGCTATGGATCATCCAGTGGACTGGTCAGTAGCTTTCATGCCTTTCTCCCTCATAAGAGGACAGTGGAAAAACTCTCATTTCTTGTGGTATTTAGGCTGAATTCTTATCCTGAAGGCAGTAGCCTATCTATCATGGTGGATAGATGGTGGCTCGTGTATGCAGATATGTTGGTCTAGGACTCTATCCTTTGTTAAGTGGTGTGTTTCCTCGGTGTAGTCCTGCTAATTATGTTTCTTTCAGTTCCAATTTCTGGTGGATATATAGGCTACGAAGTTGACTCTAATGCAATGTCTTAGCTCTCCTAGTCTAGTGGATAGCTAGTTGCAGGATGTGTGTGTTTGTTGAACTGTTAAAGTAACTGTACACAGACATCCATGCTGAGCAAGTCCTCCACAAGGAGTACACTGACTTGGTGATTAATCTGTGGAATAACTGTGGCTTACAAGGATATGCCAGTTATAGGATTCAAGAGAAACTCAGGGCTATCAAGGAAGGCATACGAAGGTGGAATAAAGATGCTCCAAGAGATCTAAGCAAGGAACATATGGAATTACGCTCAGATCTAAAAATCTAGGATTGACTGCAAATACACTACTAACAATCATGACCTAAATCGAGTCTCCACAATCAGACATCGCCTATCCACAGTCACCAAAAAACTGACAAGCATTTGGTCCTAAAAATCTAGGATTGACTGGCTCCAACAGGGAGATGTCAACTCATCATACTTCCATAGATGGATCAATAGTAACAGGAGGAGAAACACAATTTATGTAATATGGGAGGAAATACATGGTTGGATGAAACCGAGGCAATCAAGGAGTGCTTCAAGAAACACTTTGCCAACAGATACACATAAACATCTTATACCTGACCACAAGTAAAACATCACATTTATCACCATTTTTGCTCCACAACAAGTAATACTGGCAGCACCATTTACTGAAGCTGAAATCATGAAAGCTGTGAAGAATTGTGTGCGTAGTAAAAGCCCCGGGACAAATGAGGTTAACTTTAAATTCATTAAGCCTTTTCTCCATATTATGAAACCTGATAAATGCTTACTTTTGTCTGAGTTTTATAGGAACTGTAAGCTTGCCCAGGGTAATAATGCGGCCTTTATCAGTCACATTGCAATGAACAAAGAACCACTTGAAGTGTAAAGCTATAGGCCAATTACCCTTATTGGAGCAATGCCTAAAATTATTGCAAAAGTCCTGGCAAGTAGTCTTAGTGGAGTTCTCGATGACCTGATTTTTGAGCAGCAGATGGTCCTCATCAAAGGAAGAAGACTGATGTATGGGATTATGGTGGCTAATGAAGTAATGGATGAGATTAGGAAGTTGAAAAAGCAGGCCTTAATCTTCAAAGTTGAATTCAAAAAAGCTTTTGACACATTGAATTGGAATTATTTGACTGATGTTATGATAAAAATGGGCTTCCCTGTTTGCTGGACATGGTGGATCAAGGCACTTCTAGAATCCTCATATTCATCGGTCTTAATTAATAGTAGTCCAACAAGATAATTCTACCCAGAAGAAGACTACACAACAGTGTGATCTAGTATGTCCACTACTATTTCTCATTGCAGTGGAGGGATTGTCCAAGCAGATTAGTAAAGTTGTGGAATTAGACCTTCTCGAAGCCTTTACTATTGGTAGGGAAAATGTGCCAATCTCTCACTTGCAGTATGCTGATAATATAGTCTTATTTGGACAAAATTTGTGGAATACCATCAGAATGTTCAAACCTATCTTACAGAACTTCGAGCACCTCTTAAGAATGCGCATAAACTACAACAAAAGTCAATTGGTGGGAGTGAACATTCCACAACAAACACGGCTGGCAATGTCATCTCACATGCGATGTAAAACTGGCTCCATCCCATTTAAGTACTTAGGCTTGCCCATTGTAGCAAACCCCCCAAAAAGGAAGACATGGTTTCCTATTATGGACAGACTCACCATCCGACTTGATACCTGGGAGCACAGATACATCTCAGAAGGGGGTAAACTGATTGTACTTAATGCAGTATTGAATGCTTTACCTTCACATTACTTTGGCTTCTACAAAGCTCCTCCCACAGTGATCAAACAATTAACCACATCAATGATATCCTTCTTATGGTGTAGTATCGCTGAAAAAAGGAGAGTATGTTGGCTATCTTGGAGCAAAGTATCCACTCCTACAGCTAAGGAAGGGTTGGGAGTGAGAGAGATCTCAGTTTGCTAATGATGTAATGCTTGGGAAATGGGGTGAACGTTTACTACAGGGAGACCACAACCTTGCTTATGCTATAATCAAATCCAAGTATGAAGTAGATGGGGACTGACAATAGCAAATCTACAAAAGCTGAACAAATCACGTACGACACAAAGACAAAGGAGGAGAGCTAGAGCATATGCTTCAAAGTGGTGGTATGGTGTAAAGAAAATTATAGGTTCTGCATGATTCTCTGAAAACACTAGAATCCGAGTTGGAGATGGTAAGGGTATTCAATTTTGGACTGATAAATGGCACTCCAACACATATCTAGCAGAGAAATATCCACGGTTGTACGAACTGCACTACATAAAGAGGTGACACTTGCAAACTCAGTTAGTTGGAAGGGACGTAGCTGGATCTGGGAGTGGAAATGGAGAAGGAACTTACGAGGTAATTAACCTTTAAATTTATGTAATCTAACTTAACTCTTGCAGGATATCTCCCCAACACCACAGGAGCATGACATGTACATGTTTCTTGGAAATGCTACCGTATCATATTCTGTTAGTGAAGCTTACAAACAAATATGCTCCAGAACTCAACCACAATACACTGATGATGAAATACAATCAATGCAGATGTATGGAATAAGTTTGTCCCCCAAAAGATTAGTATATTTGCATGGAAACTAACACACAATGCTCTACTTTGAGAGCTAACTTGCATGCCAGGAAAATTATCCATGAAAAATAGGAAATTGGCTGCTCCGTCAGCCACACGGTTGATGAAACAACTGCTCACTTATTCTAGGCATGCACAACTACAATCAAAGTTTGGGAATCCATACATAGATGCCTGGGCATCAACAATATTATCAATCAGGATACTGATTCTCAGGTTCCATCTCTAGCAAACTTTAGTATATAAAACCGGTTGGCACAAACAAGGAGGCATGGCTAGCTGTCTGTCTAGCAACAACATGGACACTATGGAAGAGCAGAAACAAACATCACTTCAAAGGAGAGTAACAAAACATAACGCAAATACTCCATACTATCCAGAGTGCAACCTAGCACTGGATAAAGACAGCAAGGGATTCACAACTATCCCTCTACTCATTCTCTTACTGGTTGCTACAACCAATGACTTGCATGACCTTCACATAATGAGCTCATCTCCACTCTACAGGACTGTTTTCCAAATACGGTACCACACAAGGGCTGAACAAAAAAGCATCAGGCCATTCAAGAGGAATCTGAAGAGTCCAAAAACTTGAGAAAATATACTCAAATGAATGTCTCATCTAACAACGGCAGAGCATTGCTAGGAATAAGGATCTCGCGCCAATATTATAGTTAAACATGATCTTAGGTGAGCAGGCTGAGTTGTGAACCAATCCATGGATTGATATGATTATAGTAAAGACTTCTATATGCTTTAGAATGTTGTTCCCTTACAAACTGATAAGTTGATGTTGCTTGCTAGTTGAGTTGTGTACCAGAGTAGGCTCTAATAAGTTGACAACTATGGCATTCACTAGGACATGTACAAGTAATACAGCAACTGAAGTAGTCTATTAAGCTACAAGCTTTTAAGATCAATGGTGCAATGATCTGACTTAGGAAATAATCAAATCGTTTAAGATAACTTAGAAGGACTCATAAACTGAATTTTGATATCTCTGGCTTGTATTTTTTTATCTTCTTGCTTTTATTTTGATTTCAATTTGTACATACTGTTTTATTTCTTAAATTGGATTTTTTGCATATCAATAAAAAAGAAGAAGAAGAACGTGCATGCAGGTAGGCATAAGAGCAAGACAGCGCATTCGAACTCATAAAAGGAAAGTTGACTAACGTACCATTACTTATCTTGCCAATTTTTCTAAGACATTCGAGATTGAATGTGATACTTCTGGTATAGGCATTAGTGCCGTGTTGATGCAAGAAGGCCAACCGATTGTTTACTTCAGCGGGAAGCTGAGTGGGGCAACCTTAACTATCCAACATACAGTAAGGAGATGTATGCTTTGGTGAGGGACTTGGGAAATTGGCAGCATGAGTCGTTTAGTACTTAAAGGGGCAACAAAAGATGGAAAAATGTCATGCCAAGTGGGTAGAGTTCAGTGAGACATTTCCATATGTGGTTAGGTATAAACAATGTAAAGAGAATGTGGAGTTGATGCTTTATCTCGTACATATGCGTTACTTACCATGTTAGACACTGAACTGCTTGGGTTTGAACACATTAAGGAATTGTATGCCCAGTATCTTGATTTTTGTAATGTATTTTAGACATGTGAGAAAATGGCATTTGATAAGTTCTATAGGCATGATGGTTTTCTGTTTTGCGAGAACAAGTTATGTGTGCCTATATGTTCATTATGTGTGTTTCTTGTGAGGGAACCTCATGGTGGGGGATTGATGGGTCATTTTGGAGTGGCTAAGACTTTAGATTTTTTTCATGATCATTTATATTGGCTTCATAAAGAAATGTATTATTTGCAAACAAGCTAAATCTAAACTTAAGCCCATGGGTTGTACACCCTGTTGCCTACACCTAACATAACCTTGGAGTGATACTTCTATGAATTTTATTATAGGATTACCACGGTCTAGGGGGGGAGAGATTCTTTTTGTTGTAGTAGTGGATAGGCTTTCAAAATGGCACTATACATAGCATATTACAAATCCGATGATGCATCCATGTTGTTGACTTGTTCTTTAGGGAAATTATTAAATTACATGGCATGCCTAGGACGATTCTTTCTGATAGGGATGCAAAGTTCTTGATCTACTTTTGGAAAACATTGTAGGGGAAATTGGGGACTAAATTGTTATTTTCTACTACATATCATCCGCAAAAGAATGATCAAACAAAGTTAGTAAATCCAACTTTGTCTGATTTATTACGTGCCATAATCACTAAGAATTCGAAAACTTGGGAAGAATGCTTACGACATGATTCTTCCTATTATAGAAGATTCATTCTGCCACTCAGTTTTCTCCATTCGAGATTGTCTATGGTTTTAATTCTTTTTCTCATTTGGATTTAACTCATTTGCCTTTGAGTAAAAGATTGAATTTATATGAAATAAGAAGGCAGACTTTGTGAAGACAATTAATGAGAAGGCGTCGATAAATATTAAAAAGAGGACGACCCAATATGTCCAACAAGCCAAGATAGGCACAAGAAGGTGGTGTTTGATACTGGAGATTGGGTGTGGTTGCACCTAAGGAAACATCATTTGATGTGATTGTTGGAGGCTCGAGACAAATTTTGATTTTTGCATTGTTGAATGTAATTGGACCATGTGGTATGAATTACAGTAAAATTCAATTTTGTGATTTCTTCCAATAGGAGGTACAAACTTGGTCGGATCAGTCTACAAATAGTACTGGAGCTAGATACCTCATTGAGCCTCGTCTTGACCAAAGGAGATCCGATTTGAATGGTCCAATCGTGATATATGAATTTCGGACCAAACTGCTTTTGTTCATTCACGATCTGCTATTTGGAGCACTGCACAACCTCAGTTTTATTGGCGATTGAAGGTCTCAACGTATTCCGATCGAATTAAAATTTCATCTAATGATAGAGGATGATCAAGCCATAATCTAAGGTAATGAGATCAAATTATAACGGTGCGATGGTGAGTTATTGGTTCCAAAACATATTGTTCTCGAACTGAAATTTTGCATGCGATTTATGAAGACCAAATTAAGCATATGGGATTTTTCACGTTGGGAGGTCACAGCCCCTGCTACCAGTTACCAAGATGCGTGTTTATTTTCCTTATTATGACTTTTAATTAAATTAGTTCATTAGTTTCTGAGAATTTCAAATTTTTATTTAATTAGGTAATTTTCTACTTTTTAGGAATTAAGTTGGGATAGGTTTCTTACTTAGGTAAGGTCCAATTTTAACAGGATTTAAATTATGTAGGGCTCAAATAAAGTATAGGGATTCGAATCCAAGGCCTATTAAAGTTCGCAAGCAACATTGAATCAATGGATAGATAATCTGAAGCTTCTCAGAGGCAAACATGAACTAACTGAAGAAAGCCTTCGGGCAGAGGCTGACCAGATCATGGACCTTGGACGAAAAATGGGCCTCTCTTATGGTACCCACCCGGAGCAGATTCATATTCAGTTGCAGAGGATGAACAACAAACAGCTGTTTCAACATACCTCTGGAAGTGGACCCGAGCTGGAGGAATATGCAAAGTTTAAATGAAGATCATTACCTATAACGTTAGAGGCTTGGGAAGCCCGAAAAGGAAAAAACATGTGCGTGGACTCATTTTAGCAGAAAAGCCAGACTTTATCAGTTTACAGGAGACTAAAATTACT
>JAOWBN010251882.1:0-11561 GCA_028565015.1 Pinguicula moranensis | reverse complement strand
TTACGAAGTCATTCTGTTGCTCAAAACGTTTTTTGGTTGCAGGTATACTTAGTTTTGGCCACAGACTGAATTCCTGTGTAAATTGTACCTGGAAGTATACTTTAAGTCCTTTTACAGCGCTAACTTCTTCAACTCATTGGTTTTTGAAATAGAGTCCTTGGATCTCTGATAAGTATCTATTCTTTAATGGGGATGCATAAAAATACATCGAGTCTGTGTGCCCTTCTTGTAGCCATTTCTGCCTGAACTTTTGATAAATCATGGAAGTTTTGAGTTTTTGTAACTTTATCCATGCTCTCTTTTTCTGTCCCACTTCCACATCAGAAAGGGGTGCAATAGCTATTTTTTCATCCGGGTGTGTGATGGTGTTTTGTGCCATTCGGATCTTTGCCTCCACATCTCCATTCACCTAAGTGTTCCACCCTTTCACTCTTAATTTCAATGCTCTGATCTTTTCTTTTAGTATATGCTCTTTTGAACTACGTTTGGATCTTCTATTCCATTCAGCTTCTACCATTCCTTTCAGGGAGGGTTCTTTAATCCAAGCATCATAAACCCAGAAAGGTTTTGGTCCCTAGTCTTTGTTATCTTTTGCAATGTAGAGATGACAGTGGTCAGATAGCTGTCTATCTAGGATGGATAGAATTAGATTAGGCTAAGTATTAATCCAATCAGTGCTTAGTAGTATTGTGTCGAGGCGGCTCACTCCCTGCCCATCTGGTTTAAAACAGGTGAAATCTACTCTTTGAATAGGTATATTAATAAGATCTACATTTGCCATAAACTTTATAAACGCCTCTGCTTCATTTCTGACTAAAGTAGATAAAACTAATCTTTCTGTTTGATCTTTTACCGCATTAAAATCTCCCATGATGTAGCATCTTGTGATTTTATTATTTCCAGTAATCCAATAGCTCGGCCCATAGAGTCGTCTTTTCTGTAAAGTGGTAGGATGAGTGCACATTAATGATCGAAATTGGTGTAGTCTTCGATACTCCTATACCGAGAGTTTTTCCATGTGAGTAAGAGCCCTTCCGATGCTCCAGCTGAGCTTTTCCAAACCACTTCAATATCCTCATGACCCTATATTTTGCTTATAGTTTTCCTATATATGTCCTACAAATTAGTTTCTTGTTCCGCCATCAGTTCGATATAGTGTTTTTTCAATATTCCTCTCAGCATTCTCTTTTGTTGTGTTACTGCCAAGCCCTCTTATATTCCAACTTGCAATTTTCATTGAGCAACTTGCGGGACTTCTATAATACTCAATTCCACATTCATTGTATGCTGAGGGGTGCTTTGAGTTACTTTTTTTTTTTTTTTTATCTCTCTTCATTAGAATCATATTTTGAATGGATTTTAATTTGCACCCCCTGAAATCCACTCCTATTTTCTGACCATAGGTCCATGTTTCCATCGTGTCATTTTCTATATCTCTCCACATAGGATAGCTCCCTTCTTGAAGCTTATGTTCTATATGCCTTAGCATTTTGTGTATCTTTGTAAGCATTAATTTTTGATCCATATCTTCTTCATGAGGTATCATGAGCTGTCTTGATTTCTGGATTTCAGCATTCAGTTCTGCCAAATCTAAGAGTTCCTCAGGGGCGTTTGAATATAACTCAATGTCTGTTTCTGTGGGCACCATGTAGTCGGTTGCCTCAGATGTTTCTATACTATTCTTCACTGGTGTTGAGATAGTTAGCTCTACCTCCTTGTATTTTTCTAGCATTTTCCAAAAGTACTTGGATTGTCCACTTTTAGTGTCTGATTTGCAACTTGTTTTGCATAGAGTCCTGCTCCACTTTCTTTTGTGCATTCTGATTTATCACTCCCCACAGTACAAGGTTCCTCAACCTCCAATACTTTGTACTTGTTGTTTGAAGTTTCCTCTTGCGTTAGTCGCTCTTCATATGTCACTTTTTGAGCATCGGTCTTTTGTCTGTACTCTTGCTTTGTATTCTTTTGTATGCTCTGGTATTGGAAGGTTTGCGTTGGGAGTCTGACTTTGTCATTTATTTCCAGTACAGCCAATAGCGACTGGATCCACATCGACAGGAACATGGCAGGGCCGTGGGGAGCAAGCCAACGCTGCGGAAGCCAGTTTTTGTGAAAGTGGAGTCGTTAAATCCTGGAACAAATGGGCACGCACTAGTAGTGTAAGTAGTGAGCTCGAACACCGTTCTCAACAAGAAGCCCCGCAATCAGGCTTTTCGTGGCTCGCAAACCAGAACACGAAAGTCGCCGAATGTCTAATCGGCGATGAGATGGGGACAATTCTCTTCACTGCCTGCAATGAACAAGGTTTTTCTTTTTCTCTCTTATAATGCAAATTCAGCCGCCTTATTCGTTTGCCCAAAGTATTTTGTTCATAGATTCGGTTAGACAAAGGTTCCGGAGAATGTTTTGAGTCTGTGCTAGCGACTATGTTTAGCACTTGATTTCTTGTATGTTTAATTTAAGGTTATATCTGTATCGTTTTTTCAAAAATTTGCACATAGTTTTATATATTTTATTATTTTTTATACGTGCAAAAGTTCCAAAACTTGGAGGTACCTTGCCTCCAACCTTGTTTTCCCCCATAAAAAGTATAATTCAGTCTATTTCGCAACTTCATTAACTGTTGGGGACTGTTGAAAGCATTCAGTTTTTCACTATATGAGTGACCATCGTTGCGTTCTCTTTTTTTCTGTTTATAAAACTTCTGACTGGTTCCCAGTTGCAAGCTGAATACAATATGAATTATGGGCCATTCACAAGTTGTTTTTTTGCATTATTTATGTACTGCCGGTTGCTTGGACTTTCAAAATTAGAGGCGATGGATTAGCAATGTCTATTGTAGTCCCTTTCTCATTGATTACTGCCCATACTACAGAATCCAAATGGTTGACTCCTGAAATGAAAAGAAACTCTAAATTCTATCATCTGGCTGGCTGATTTATGACCTCATGATTCTTCTTATAAAGGACAATGTTAAAGTTCCGGTTTATTAGCGGGTTTTATCTGATTCTCCCTTTTAGTCAGTCTTATTTCTGAGTAAAATGGCTCTATTAAATTCCAGTGCTTTTATTTAGTGAAGTTACTAGAACTCAATATATCAAATGATGCAATGCATATTGGGTCGCAATGGAAATTGACTCTTTGTATAATTACAAGGGTAAGACTGCTTATAGTTGGGAATATACTGGTACGTTGTGGATTGTGGATATTATAATACACAATAAGATTTTTTTGTTGCCTTGATTAGATAGAATAGACCCCCCAACCTGAACTTTCCTCTTAAACATAATGTGCTCTTGAATGGTGATTTGAATCTGAATATTCACTGAGCTTAAGTTTCTTCTGTGAAATGAATTGTTGGATGTTGTGATAAAAAATCTGAATTCCTTTGTAATCCATTTGTAGAAATGGTTGGAGAGGCACGAATATGGGACCCCTTCCATTCTGATCCAGCAATCTCTTTTCAAAGGTGCATCTTTCTCATCCCCATGGCTCCTAGATTGGATGGAGGTAAATAGCTTAAGTATCTCTTCTGATGTATCTCTCATTATTGCTTGTTTTTGTTTCTCAGAATCTACCATCAGTATTATATTTTCGTCCATTATGCCAATCTCTATGCCCTTATATCCCATCTTTGTTAGCACTTCTTCAATGTGGTCATCCTCTACGATGAAGATTATAGTGTCGACTATGCTATGATCAAGCCATTGTGCATCCACTTTTGTAGGTATGAATTCTCCTGCATATTTGATTGTTTGCAAGTCCTCTGAATGTAGACCTGCATATTTGTTTGTTTGTGGGACCACATGTTTGCCTGTATGTCTGTCTACTGAATGAAGTTGAGTATCATATCTAACTTGTTGTGGTCATACTGGGAGTGTACTACGATTTTTTTGTGGGACCATGTGGTTTTCCAGTTGCTGTTTCAACCTTTTTCAGAGCTGGTCTACTATTGTGCGCCTCATATTTTTGGTAGTTTAGCTTCATCGGTATGTTATCAATCCATATTCCGCATAGCAATGGCTTTAGATCAACATGTTTTGCATAGCTTACAAAACCAAATCTGTTCCCTTGTGCATTTCTCTTTGGCGGACAGTGGATATCTTTTACAGCCCCATATGAGGCAAACAGCTCAACATGGTTTCTTGCTAGTAACTGTTTTGAGGTGGGCTTTTGCCTCCTCTGCCTCTGTTCTTCCTCCTTTTCCTTGTGCCTCTGATATCTCAACCTTTGTTGAAGTTCTTTCTTCATACTTTCTCACTTGTGTATGTGTTGATCACCTGAACTTTGTTTGTTGTATGACTGTTTACCTTCTCTTTTGATTCTGTTGTAATATGAAAAATAGCGCCTCCCAGAAGTGTGCAAAACAGAGCTCTTTTCCTTGATCTCCTCTGTTGATTATTCCACTTTACTGCGTGTCCAGACTTCTGAGGGGTCACAACCTTGTGGTACAGAGGGAAGGAGGTTAAGTTCAACGTTGGCTAATGCCGTGCTCGGTTAATAGGAGCTTGGTCTCAGTGATTGATAGAGATGAAGTCTGGATTTGGAAACTAGCCTGCTTGGTGAGGAATCTTGGTCACGAAGAGAAGTTTATGCTCGGTGAAAAGCTTACGGCCATGAGATGCAGGTTCAGCAACTATCCGTTATCGGCAGTTTCATTTCTTCCATATCTAATTCCCATCTTTATCTTTTCCTTAGTGATATTTTCCTTTTCTACCATTTGTCCGATAATTTCTCTCTCAATATTCTAAACACTTATTCCCACTCATCAATTTTTCTTTTATTAATCGTATCCAAAATTTTCAATCAAATTTTAGAACAATATTACTCGCCTTTCGTTCTCCATATCATTTATTTCCATGTTCAAAGAAATTACCATAGGGGTTGTTCCTTCAAATACTCTCATATGGCCACTGAAAAATTGATTGGCGACAATTATCTGCTCTGGCAAGATCAAATAATCACCATATTGAGATGAATTCCTAGTTTGACCATATTAACATCAACCTTCAACCTCCATCTACTTTTGAACCTTCCTACTCGAAAACTCTTAATCCTAAATTCCTTTCTTTCCCTAGAGCAACTGCCATAGGGGAAGGGACTTCGCCTCTCCTCTCGCTTCGTCCTCCTTTCTTTGCACATGCAGAAGGAAGATGTTCGATGGGAGCAAGATTAGAAGCCGATGGTTGAGGAGGCTTCGGATCTACGAAGTATCGACTTGGGGGAGGTTCGCAAACCAAGAGGCCTTGTGCAAAAAGCCAGAGGATGACCTGCTACCAACAAGACTACTTTGATCCGGCCCCAATGTCAATGAGGCAGTAGATATTTGGACCTCGAGAGTCATCAGAGGGGTTGAAGACCCAACCCCTTCCAGCAAAACAATTGAAGTTGCCTGTCTCGCTCTCTCCATCAGATTGGCAATTGAAGAAAGTTAAGGGTGCATCAGTTCAAATTAGAAAACAATGAGGCATTCTGTGATCAACCCTCATACCTAGAGAGCCCGAGTATCCGCTAAAACTGGCGAGAGGTGTGCTTGGGACAGGATTGCCTCATCGAGGCACGCTTCATCCTCAAAAAAGAACTGACGAAGGTTTTCTAAGAAGTCAATAGGCAGCTTCTTCGTCTTTCCCTCCACAGTTCTGAGCAGTGTGTAAGGGACCAAGTTGAAACACCGAAAGAGCTCTACCAGAGGATTGACAAAAAAGAAATCCATTTCCCAACTATCATAAATGAGGGGAAAAGACCACACCACGACCCTACCATCGTGAGAATAAAGGTTTATTAGGAGCCCATCAGAGGAAAGAGGGTCAAAGGCAGACGAGAAGAAGGTGAAGATGTTTAGATATCTGGCTCCACGACCATGATTTGGCAAATCACCATGAAAGCAACCAGGGGAGTACAACCGTTGGGCACAAGTTGGAAACAAAGCCATGCGACAGAAGAGGACAAAACTCCAGATAAGCGAAAAAGGAGGAAGACAAAACCCTTCGAGGAGTTTGCCGTGAACATGGCAAAACTTCCACTAAGGGGGCAGGTGATTCGATCCTTAGAGGATGGCTCCCCAATAAAAAATCGGGAGGTATGCGAGATCTCTTTCGCATATACCACAACGTCTCACCAGTCATGGAGAAGCTTACCAACTCAACCTATGTTTTTTCGCCTGGGGATCATAGGCAGCCAATGAAGCTTTATGGAACACGCAGTAGGCAACGAAGAAGAGACAGGGGAGAAATCGCCAAGGAAGAAACCGATAGTCAAAATAAAGGGAGGAGAATGCAAAGAAGATTAACTGCTACAAAAAGCACCAGCCGCACGTGTAAGGAAAATGCAAAGGCAGGAAAATGATAGAGAGTTCAAGGGCTACATAAAGGGGGATTCATGACGTAGGCTGGAAAAAGACCTGTAAAAAGCCCATCAAGTGCTCAGCCCATTTGTCGTTGGGAAGATGAAATTGACCAAGTATGGAGGCCACCTCAAAGACTGGCCATGCCTCAAGAAATCTACCACAAGCCCTCACATATGGGCTCAAGGAGGCGCGACGTCGTATCGGTGATGAGCTGCCTCGAGTGAGCACATGCATTCCCCCGACAGGGACTTTCCGACCTCCGCTCACAAGTGAGGAACTCGGTTAGCTATCACACCACATGAGCTTAATGAGAAATGTACTTGTACCACCCAACTTGCATTCCCATGACAAGGATGGCGACCTGGCATACCTATCTTCTCGAGATACCAACAAAAGAGATAATATGCAATGGCCACCGCCCATACTTGGGCTTGCAGTTAACCATCATGTCCATGTGAAAATACGGATATATCATTCTATAAACTCTATAAATAGGTTGATTGACTAATGAGAAAGACAAACTATTCTTGGGGAATACAGTCGAGTATACTTACACTTATTTCTTTGTATCTCTTTTCTCCAAGAGTTGTCTGATGAAAATCAAGAAAATAAGCGAAGCGCACACGTACCCTTCGCACACATTTTTTCATGGTTTGATCACCAACAAATCTAGTAATACCAATCTGCATCTTTAGGATCTATCCACGGTCAATATGCATCTCATAGTCAATCAATAAACATTCTCTTTATAAATGTCATTATTCACCAACTGTTTTATTTTATTTTATATTCCCAAGGTGATCTTTTGGAATAAGAGGATGGACAGGATACTTGGGAGTAGGACATGGCGTGGTGACTTGTGCTACATGGATCGAAAGAGGTTGGACTCTGCTCTTTCATCCATAGAATAGAGATATGGAAGAGATAGAAATGTGGTTGACTTAGTGTTACTTCACCATAAGCGTTTATGTCACCCTTCATTCTCACTTTTGAGTTTACTATATTCTCGATTATTTGATGAAGTTAATAAATACAAGTTGCAGTGTGATTCATGTGAGTTGGACAAGCACACTCAAAACTTTTATGTTAACTCTTGTCTAAGAGTTCTGATATTTATGATTTGATACATTTGGATGTATGGAGCCATGTCTCACAGTAACATTCAATGGATTTCGTTACTTTGTCTTATTCATTAATTGTTGCTCTCATGTTACATGGCTATATCTGATAAAAAAAAAAGAGTGGTGTGCTTGGTTAATTTAGAGACTTTCATAAAGGAGTACAAATTCAATATGGTGCAATGGTGAAGTGCTCGAGATTAGATAATGGGACACAGTACACTGACAGGGCATTCACAGAGTACCTGTCATCACAGGGGATTAAGTACAAACCACTTGTCCATACACACGAGAGCAGAATGGAATAGCTGAGAGAAAGAATCGTCACTTTCTTGAGATCGCTAGAAGCATGATGTTCATGATGAATGTCCCAAAGTATTTGAGGGGACAAGCAGTTCTGACAATACTGATGTGAATGTTAGAGGTCCAAACCGAATTTGGATTCTCGCATGGTTTTAAGTAATTACACCATGTGGTGTGAATTATAACAAAGCGTAGTTTCATGGTTACTTCCAATCAAAGACACAAACGTGGATAGATCGGTCTGAAAATTTAACTAGAGTCAGAGTACTCATTGGGTGTCATCATGTTCAAAGAAGATTGGATTTGAACGGTCCGATCATGAGATATGAATTTTGGAATAGATTGGTTTCACTCATTCACGATATGCTATTTGCAGCATTGCGCAGTCTTGATTTTATAGGTGATCAGAGGTCTAAACGTGTTCTGATCGAACTGAAATTTTTCCCAGCGACAGAAGACTTCTCAATAAATATGTTGACAAAAAAAGATCAAATTCTAACGGTCCAATGATTATTTATGATTTTTGGAATATATTATTCTCAATTTAAAAGTTGACACGCGAGTTACTGAGACAAGATCGAGTATATGAGGTGTTGCGCGCGTGAGAGGTCACGGCCCCTGCTAGAAGATGCCAAGCTAGATCTTATTTTTCTTATTATGTATTATTAATTAAATTAGTCCATTAGTTTGTTAGAATTTCAAATTTTTATGTAATTAGGTAATTTTCTACTTTTTAGGGATCAAGTTAGGATGGGCTCAAATAAACTCTAGGCATTATAATCAGTCCATTAAAATTGTATTCTATTTAAACGCAGAGAGATTTTTGACGTTAATTTTATTATAAGCTTTGAAAGATATCTCTTTGTTTATTGAATTCATATTTTAAAGAGAATTAGTTTGCATGCATCTTAGGGTACATGTAAAGGTTGATTCTATGATATTCGCATTTATCATAGAGTAAATCCTCGGTTAGACGTTTGATTGAACCTCTGGTTTACATTCGTTTCTAGCCTAGTAGTTGGTTAGGGATTGATGTTCCATGTTTGATTGGGTTTCTACGGCATAATACGTTTCTTCCATCTCCGTTCCTTTTCATCCTTCTATTTTGTGTAACTTTTTGTTGGGTTGCACAATCTATCCTTTTATTTTTATTAATTTCGAATTTTGTCAATTGGTATATTTTTGTTGATACAAGAATAAGTTTTCAATTTCATGCTTTCGTTTTGTGAGCAAAGTTTCACATCATATTGGCCATAGATCTCCTCCACATCCTATGGCCAGGATTGAAATCAAACAAAGTGAGATCAAATAAAAAAAGTATACGCCAATTCCATCTGGCTTTCTCTCTCCGTCCTATTCCTTCGACGATTCCTGCGAAATCTGGTGAAGACGAACTCGGCGAAATCCAAAAAATACACCAACATCCGCAGCGAAATCTGGTGAAGACGACGAACTTTGCTTTACGGAAGAACAAGGAAGACGAACCAGAAGAAGAAGGAAGAAGGGTTGGAGTATCAGAATATTTATGGACGAGCTCGCAGACGTCGGGCGCCAGGTATTTTCAGACGAAACTCGAAAAATACACCAACATCCACATAAATCTGACGAACTCGTCTGTGAACTCGCCGGCGTCAGGATGAGTTGGATGAAGAAGGTAGGTTATTACAATAATTGTGCTTGGGAGTTCTTAATCAACTCATTATACTGATTAACTTCCCCTTAGGTTATTGTTCTTTCTCACAATTTACACTATGAACTTTAGAATGTTGTCTTGTGTTGGTTGAGTACGAATTTCAAATTTCCAGTTATAGTAGATGTGGATGCCCATTGTTAAGAGATTACTTTAAGCTAACTTCATGTCGTTTTTTCTGTTTTGACATGAAAATACCAAAACAGATCTCCGATCTTCTTGGCAGAATGCAGAGTGATTGGCCCACCCTGGCCTGTCCCTCTGCCAATGGGATGAAATTCTGGGATCACGAATGGGAGAGACATGGCACTTGCTCTTCACTTGATCAACACAGTTACTTCAAAGCTGCGCTTGACCTCAGAAACAAAGCAGGCTTGCTCCAGGTCCTCCGAAATGCAGGTAAATTCATCACTTAAAACTACTTCCATGTTTTCTTTTTCACTCATAAACTCATGAGATTGTATTACAGGAATCCGTCCTGGAAACTTTTACACGCTGGAAAATCTGAAGCAAGCCATCCAGGAAGGCGTAGGCTACGAACCCTTCTTCCTTCTTCTTGTTTTCCTTGCCCCAGTTGACTGAATTTTGTCTTTATCCTTGCTTGTTTTCCTTGCTCCAGTTGACTGAATTTTGCGGAGCACTCTTAACTGAACTTACTTTCTACCTCTGTCAAGCCTTCGTGGGATGAATTGTTTTATTTTGTTGTTACTCATTCGTGCGTTCATTGCCATTTCTAAAATGACTCGTGAAGATTAAGGTACCGTTTTGGACACCTTTATAAACAAAAAGAAGGGTTCATTTACAATAAGAGTCTTCCATTAAAAGTTTGGCCACCAAGAAGAGGAATGGTACTACAAATTCGTGCATACATCCAGGGATAAAGGTACAACAATAAGAGTCTTCCATTAAGAGTCTACAACATCGGCTTCAACTTCAAACTCCTTTAACAATATCTGCTTCAACTGCAAGAAGAGGAAGGTAGGGTCATTTACAACAAGATTCAAACGACACTGTTCAATTTCCTAGTGGACCAAAAAGGGTACCGAAAAGAACTCACAGTCCATGGACAATTGACATTGTGGAGATTCAGAAAAAAACATTTAAAGCAGCATCCTCTTCTTCTTTGTAATAACTAGCAACTAGCAAGTGGAGATTCAGAAAAAACATTTAAAGCAGACTCAACATTTCCAGCATCAAAAATTCAAATTCATTGGCTATGTGCTCCAAATGTTCAACAACAATTCTTGAAGCCAATTCATATCCTGCTGCCATAGGAGTAAGTAACATGTGAAGCAATTAGAATGTAATAACTACAACTTTGTAATAACTAGCAAGTAGTAAGGCAACTGCTGTAGTAACATGTTAGCAATTACCAGCAGCTTTGGGAGCAAGAAACCCAAGTTTGAAACTATTCTTTTGTATTATCAGTTGTTGTAGTAACATGTTAGCAAGTAGTAAGGCAACTGCAATGGATCATCCTCCGCCAAATTAGATGCAACTGCAAACAATTTCACAGTTTCATCAACCACGTTCATCAATAAAAATGCAAGAATGTGGCATTCTTACCGTCGTAAGGTAGCTGCCCGTGGAAAGGAGGCTGCTGGTGTTGATGATCATCATGCGGCTGAGAATTCATGTTAATAGATGAAGGTTGAACGTGGAAGTAAATTTCCTTGTACACTGTTTCTCTTCCCCTATAATGCTCCAACCGTCTAAACTGCAATTTACCTTATCTGTAAGTAGCACAACTGTTAGCGACTGAAGTAGCTTACATTTGTTGCAAACTAAAAACAGTAGGAAGTTGTACAAGGTAAAGAGAATATAAGATAGAAAAAACGATAAGATAGAAAAAACTAAGAATTCATGTTAATAGCTTACATTTGTTGCACAACTGAGAATTCATGTCAATAGCACAATCGAGAATTCATGTTAATAGCACAACTGAGAATTCATGTTAATAGCTTACATTTATTGCTTAGACCCATATAAGATAGAAAAAACGATATGAAGTTAGCTTAAAGCAATTTCTTAAAGCAATTTCTTAACAATGGGCATCCACATCTACTATAACTGGAAATTTGAAATTTGTACTCAACCAACACAA
>JAOWBN010251871.1:0-11562 GCA_028565015.1 Pinguicula moranensis | reverse complement strand
ACAAAACACTAATCACATCCGAGCCTAGGTGGAAGATCAAATGGAAGCAGTCAACAGCAGGAACGAATATTCGAGGCTAACATAAAAAAATAGAACTAAAAAGCTAGTTCGTAAAACAATGAAATTCAAGGGGATGAAACAAGAATTCACCCAAGTACGCGGAGGTCACTGTAATCTCGTTGAGAGCGGCCTTGAGGACGACAAACCCTGCAGGAAAAAACAAAAATAGATTAAACCCACAATCGCATACGAACGAGATTGACAATGGACAGCAAAATCGAAGCTGACAACCCTCGAATCCAAAGTTGGAGAAGACGCAAACAATTTCGTGTGCACTGCCTACGGTTAGCGATTGAAAATTGATTTAGGCGAAAATTGTCGAACTTGTGTTTTATACGTGGTAGGTTTGTAATTCTTCGATGGCAGAGGGGTAATTTAGTCATTTCATGTTGTCGATTCTCATTGGTTCATTCTGGTTTCCTTAAACCCTCGAAAATTCGAGGGTTTAAAATGGGGTTGCAGACCGACCGTAACCATGCCCGGGGAATAAACCTTCTGGCAGGGTTAAAAAATCTTGAGGCACCAAACGGGTTTCACGGTTGGTTGACGTCGGTTTACTCATGGAAAATTGGCCTAAACCAGGCACAAACCGGCTACCAAACACTACCTAAGGGTTTTTCTTAACAAAGTTGTTAACGAGTCAACATCTCAAAGCGGATGACATAATAAGAATATTATATTCATTTTCCTTCACTACAGTTTTTTCACAGGATTTTTACTAATAAGATTTTAACGAGACATATTCTTACTACAATGAGTTTAAGGGGGAGTGTTAAGAATATTAATTATTATATGGTGAATTTCTATTATGAGTTTTCAAAGTGTCATCTCCAAATTTTACAATTGTTTCCATTTCTTTGTATAAGTGCAACTCTTTAAATGTTCAAGTATATTACATGCATTTTATCTTGTATTATTGTATCGTATTTGTTCTCGTACAAAATGAGGTGAAACATTCATAATGAAAAAGCACTAATTTAATAGCAAATCCTATAGTTTTTTTATTTATCCAATTCACCTCTGTATTTGCATCGACTTGGGCAAACATTTATTTTATTTTCTACGGTGATGGAAAGGGTAGAGCCGGGAAAAGTGGCCCTTCAACCGGCACGGCCCACCACCCGGCAAGGCTCCGGCACAACGGTTGGCCGAAAGGACGGGTCTCTGACCCAGAGGTTTGAAGGGTCGTGCCCGATTAAAAATTTTTCGGCCATTCAACTACCGGGTTAGATTTTTTAACTTACTCGATGGTCGGCACGGTGTGCTTCGTTGAATTTTGTTTTTCTTAAAAAAATCAATCGGATCAACCCGGAGGGCTGCTAGATAAAAAAGCGGTAAACCTTTTTTTAAAAATTATTATATTATTAAACAATTAGAATTCTAATAAAAAAAATACATAAATAATAAAATATTATTATTTTAATAAATAAATAAATAGTAATAAAAAATTGCCATTGGGCCCACTGTGCCGACCTCTGGCACGACGTGCCCAACGGAGAGTTTTTTTCAATTTTTTTCGTAGATCCCCTCATTTTATTCAAATCAAATCTCAATCTTCTCTTCATCTATTCTCAACTATTCGCTTTCTTTAAATCTATTATTCTGGTGCATTTTCTTTAGAATGTTTCGCATTTTTAGCTTCTTTTTTTTCCTACCTCAATATTGTCGCCAAGGAGATTTCTTACTTCTTCATCCCCTGATTTTGATGCTGATATTGATTTTGAAAATTTGATTTGAGTTGGGTAATTTGAACACACCACCACTACTACCGTTTCTGGAAGCGAAGAAGGCGGTAACACCATATTCAACTCGTGGTTGTGGTAGTCGTCTATCCCTTCATCCTCATCCTCCGTCTCCCTCAAACTCAAGAGCGGACTCCGAAGAATGTAAGTAGCTCCCTAATTTTTACGAAATTTTTTGACAAACTTCCAAATCCGAAAAGAGGGAGACTATTTTTTTTGTGAAGTGTCAGTCATGTTCAAAGAAGTTACAAAAAATAAGGTACGATTTATTTTTTAAATTTTTGAATATTTTTTGAAATTTGAATATTTTTAAAATTTCAATTTTCTTTTTAATTTTCAATTTTCTAAACTTTCTAATTTTGTTGAGAGAGGGTAGGGTTATGGCTCATTTGCGAGACATATTTTAACTAAGCACCTGGTAGATATTGGTGTTAATCCAACACAAATACAATTGTCTAGTAGTTGGGGTTCTATCGTCAGCGGAGCTGGATCCAATGCTAGAGCTGGAGATGCAGGTACGTCTTTTAGAAGTCATTTTTTTGGTATAATCAAAATAGAAATAGAGAAGGCTTAGTAGATTTAATTTGTTCAGAAGTCATTCCATTTAGATTTACTGAAAGCTTAAATTTAAAAAATTATGTGCGTACCTGTTTAAATCCCGTATTTAGTACAGTTTCACGTAAATCACACACTACCGACATTGCAAAATATTATAAGAAAAGAAAACCTAATTTATGTAATGTTTTTTCATCTATGGACCATAAAATTTATATATATAGTGATATGTGGTCGGGTCACTGACAAACACAGCTATATGGTTATTACTTGTCACTTGATAGATAATGAGTGAAAAATACAAAAAACGAATATTATCATATAGGATGTTTGATGATACACGCACTACACAAAATATAAACACTATGATTATGTTAATTTAAGAAGAATTTGAAACACAATGTGTATAGTATTTCTTTTGATAATGCTTCTAACAATGATGCATGTATAGACGATTTAAAGATATTATGTGATTCTTCTTTTGGTGATCGATTTTTTCATATTCGCAGTATTTGCCATATTATTAATTTATGTGTACAATATGTTCTTAAATCTATAGATTTAAGAGTTAACCCCGTTAAGCGTATAATAATTTTTTTTGTTAATTGGTTTAAATTTTGTGAAGATAATAATTTTAGGTTAATAAAATTTTCTTTGTTAACATGTTGGAACACTTTATATACTCTACTTCAACAAATTGTACCTTATAAAGATTTATTGGTTAGTTTTATGAATAATAGATAACAAAATATATATTTACACACAAGTAATTGGCCAGAGTGTGAAAAAACTTTTAGAATTATTAAAAAAATTTAATGATTACACTAAATTATTATCACACATATATAAATCAACTTTCCACATTATTGTTCCTGTTTGTGTTAACATATAAGCCATTATTATGGGATTTAGAACTGAAACTAATTTGACAACTTGTGTCGATGCTATTAATGGAAAATTATGTAATTATCTTTTGGATACACCATTACTTAATCTTGTTGCCATCATTTTAGACCCCCGGATAAAATTATCTTTTAGATACACCATGGTATACCGATACGGCATCGACAAGCATTACAAGTCCTACCGACTAGCGGGTTATCCAATAGGTAAGTAAGGTAAGAAAACTACATGGGTTTTGATTCATTTATGTATATAAACATAAATTATACGCATGCAACTTAATTATTAAGCTTAAGCCCTCCTCTCCTTTTTTTATAAACCCTAAATCCTAACTTTAAACCCTAACCCTAAAACCTAAACTTTATGTAACTTATATAATTTATATAAACTTACAAACTTTATATAACTTATAAACTTATAAGCATTATAAAAGCTTATATAAATTGCACAAACTTATAAACTTTATAAAAACTTATCTAACTTATAAATTTATAAACTTATAAACTTTATATAAACTTATAAACTTTATATAACTTATAAACTTTATATAAACTTATAAACTTTATATAAACTTATATAACTTTTAAACTTTATATAAACTTATATAACTTGTAAACTTTATATAAACTTATAAACTTTATTTAAACTTATATAAACTTATAAACTTTATATAAATAATACATTTTATATAATTTATAAATTTATATAATTCATATAAATTTATAAATTTTTTAGATACCGTTATAAATTTTATAACTTAAAACTTTATATAACTTTTTTTTTGATAAGCCAAAATTTTATTAAATAAAATAGGGTATGTACAAAGAAGGAAAATAGAAGAAATGAAAATACAAAGTATAGACATGATCGAGTCCTAGTAGTATTCGCTAACTATAAACTTTGAGGATGATTTGAGTATCCCGCATTTTTGACACCCCCTTTCTTATATAGCCAAGGGTGATCTGGTACATGGCTCATCTAGCGTCATAGTAGATCACAAAGCAACTCAGCATTCAGATCATAGCCATCATCCGCTTTTTCACCTGAAACAAAATGTCATGACTGTCACATTGTCAATTCCCATTGTAGGGATCCTGGTACACAACTCGATTAAGTTTGGTGGGCTATCCCTGTAGTGACAGAAGAGGCTATATTCAGAAAAAGCGTTCTATCAGATCAAAGAAAAAAAGAATAGACTAGTTGGCCCTACTAGTCAATGTACAATCCCATCTACATCTATATCATGATCACCAAGCTTTTAGTCTCGGTGTGCCTTACATGCACATGATCACCCTTGCTCCCAACTAGGATTTTCTAGGCTCATTGTGCTTGACCCCATTTGAACACTTCGGTTTAGTGTAGGATTTCTCAAGGGCAAGCAACACTACTCCTTGCCAAGTCATGTTTGGTTTGTACTTGTGTGCCAAGAGATGTGCAATGCAATTTTGAGTAACTGCAGTAAAGAATGCTGATGCAAACACCCTACCCTGTACCTCGCAAAAGATGGAAACGAATAAAACAGCACAATATACAAGCACAAGGTGTAAGGTGTAAGAATCTTCCTGTAGGCATCTCAACTTGCATTAGAGTCACTTCTGGAGTTTCATTTGTAGGCTGCTGCAGACACCCTAAACTTGTACATCATAGAAGTAAGAAAGGAATATGATAGCACAATGTGTAGCATAAGGTATAGGGTCAAAAGAGATCTTCATGTGTTCATCTCTGCTCTCATTAGAATTACTTCTGAGTTTTTGTCTGCAGTCACTACTGCAAACTCCATTCTAGGGATTCCTCATGTGGCAATTTCAGTCTTTCAGATATAGACAACTAATAGGTTTCAATAACCAATCCGTGCAAGAGTAGGAAAATCTGCAGGGGTTTCTCTTTGCTTTTTAGCCAATACCACATGTGATTTTGTACTGCCTGTAGTATGTCCCGTGGACTTATCACTGTATCTAGAAAATGTGCACTATTTCTGGACTTCCAGATCTGCCAAATCAAGGCCAGCCATATGGATTTCCAGTACTCACTGTTTATTCTGTGAGGCTTTTCTCCATCGAATTCCTGAAGGATGGCGCCTGCTCTTCTGTTAGATTTTCAAGACTAGGATAAAGCCATCGTCTTAAGTCCTTCCATATTGCTACAATCATGGAGCACTGTTTGAATAAATGCTCAGTATTTTCAAGACCATCATGGCATAGTGGACAACACACTTCTTGTCCTTCCGGCATAATGTGTCTTTTTTGGAATACCATTTTCGTAGGGATTCTGTCTTGTATTACTTTCATGCTAGTATGATGACCTTTGTTGGTGTGCCTGTGTTCCATAAGTTCTTCAGCTGACCTATCACCTCTGTTTTGAATGGAGCAGGGGGTGTCTCAATGATATTGTTATAGGCTGCTTTCACCGTATAACATCCCTGTTTGCTATCATCAAAGATGTACCTATACATCTCAGTCTCAGTGATAGTAACACCCTACAATGAAGAAATTAGCATGGTTAGGTCCTCAGTTTCGTGCAGTCTCAAATTCCTCCTCCAGATTATGCTCCAGATCCAGCTACCAGTGTCCCAGTACCCTGATTATGCTAAGCTGGCATTCTTATTTGCTGCTGCCCGAAATAGTCTGGGGGTATGCTTTAGCCTTAGTAATATCGTTATGCCATTTGTCCAACCAAAATCATATGCCATTGCCATCACCAACTTTGATCTGCATGTGTTGACAGAACCAACTTTCCTTCAGTATGTCTTGTAGCTCATTCCACCAGTTAGATGAGTAAGAGCAGCCTCTTCTTCTGCCCCTCATTCTTGTAATATGTGGTTGTGGTTTCTTTAGTTCCTGCATAGTTCCAATTGACAATAGGCCATCAGTGCTATATTTTGATCTTAAAACATCCAAAGAAGCTTATATCCCCTGCTAGTATCTTCCCTCCCCATTTACCTAACGTTTCTTTGTTGAAAGTACTAATACTGCGCACTCACAGACAACCCTTTTCCTTTGGAGCAGATATCTTTCTTCATGAGATCCAATACATCTTCCTCTTTTCCTTTGAGCAGCCCCAAAAGAAGTCTCTTTGAAGAGATATAAGCTTCTGCAAAACAGTGTTAGGTACTTTATAAAATAAAAAGAAGTAGGATGGAAGAGCAACTAACACTGAGTTTATCAGCACCAATTTTCCTCCTATTGATAGATGTTTGTTGTTCCAGGTTTGTAGAGTCTTCTGGAATCTGTCCAGGATTGGCTTCCAGGTTGTTTGTTTTTTTGTCTTGGATCCAATGGGCAATCCTAAATACATGAAAGGGATAGATCCTGTCTGACATCTCATATAGCATGCCATTTCATCCACAATGGTCTGAGGCATGTTTATACCTATTAACTGACTCTTGTTGTAGTTGATTCTCATTCCAGAAACCATTTCAAAATTCTACAGTATACCCTTAAATGTCCTCACTGTTCTCTAAGATGCTTGACCAAAAAGTTGGTATCGTCTACAAACTGGAGATAAGAGATATTGGTATTGTTCCTCCCTACTTCTATGCCTTTGAATTTTTGCAATTCCAGTGCCCTATTGATCATTACTATTAAAGTCTCTGCAGCCAGAAGAAAGAGAAAGGAGGATAGGGGATCCCCTTGCCTCAACCCTCTTGTTGGAAAGAATTCTTTTGTTGGGCTACCGTTAATGGGAATTGAAGTTGATGCTGATTCCAAGAGCTCCTTTATCCATGATATCCAAATGGTTGGGAAGCCCATTTTAGACATTGTATCTTGAAGGTAGCACTAGTTTATAGTGTCGAATGCCTTTTCAAAGTCAACCTTAAAGATAATGGCCTGCTTTTTGAGCTTTTTCACCTCATCAACCACCTCATTAGCAATCAACACTCCATCTAATAGTTTCCTCCCTTTAATAAAAGCCATTTGATTCTTGGATGTTACCTCCTCCATGATTGTGCTAATTCTGTTTGCCAAAACTTTATATAATTTATAAATCTTTTATATAATCTATAACTTTATATAACTTATAAACTAAATTTATTAATAAACCTAACAATTTATATAGCAAAACTTTTGAAATGATCAGTTTTTTTGCATCCGGAAAAATATATTAAAAAAATAAAAACAATTTTTTAATGTAAATAAGAGGTTCTACCGTGTTGCAACCATACTAGAATCAGGCATGAACTGGAGGACCAACCATGACCCGAAGATCTGGGCCGATTAACCGACCTCCGCTGAACCGGCCCGCCTACCTCTAGCCAAAGCAGAGTACAAGCCCAAGAGAACTTAATAAATTTGTTCCCTTCTAGAAAAGAAAAAAAAATAGTAAAAACCTAGTTTACTTGATGGGCATTTTCCATAATTCAAGCCACACCATATGAGGGGGAATAAAAAAAAAGTCTTTGCAACTATAGTTAAGGAGATGGAGCAGCAGAGCTCAAGAGGCGAACTAGGCAGCGATAAAATGAACGGCACTGGCCTCCTCGAGGGACACCATCAACTGGGTCTCGACCGGAATGTAATCGAACGTTGGGTCGTTATGGACCTCCAACCATTTATTCACGAGAAGCTTGACGTCTCCCCTGTTCATGTTCTCTTCCTCCCCGGTGTACCGCCGGGTTGTAGTGCACCACTTTTTTTTTTGATAAGCCAAAAATTCATTGAATAAAATATTTACAGAAAAAGTTCCAACCAAAGAGAACAGACCGCTCTTGCCCCTACAACCAACCAACCACACAAGATATAATTAATATACATCAGTGATCTTTATACTCCTTTGCTAAGCAGGTCGCTTGTATCTATTATTTTATTGTTTGCCAAGGATCGTAACTGTCATCTTATCATCCTCTGATGGTACACAACTCACCTATGACATTTAGAGTACAAGCAGCAAGTGTCTTTACTGTCAACTTATCAATCCATTGGTCGTATCTATTATTTTATTGCTTGCCCAAGATCATAGCTGTCAACTTATCGTCCTATGGACGGTACACAGCTCACCTATGACTTCTAGAATACGACAATGGATTGGTACACATCTCTGCCTACGTGCCTGAAAGCTTCCAGAGACTAAGAGTGATGTAATCCTTATCTCATGTGTTATCAGGGGTCTGTCGGTCTCTGTCGGTCATCCTTGATATCGCACCAGAGAATTGCAGAATTGGATCCGTCTTTCCCTCTGGAATAGGCCTCTAATTCTGTTGAAAGCAGAAAGGGTCTCGCTGTTGGTCATGGATCTCCTACTCGCTTCCAGAGGAGGTTGGGTTAGAATTTCACTCCGATTTGTCTATGTGCCAGGTAGGGGTTCATTTCCTTCCAACTCGCCCGTCCTTTCTTGAGTCATTGTGAGGTACTCCTTACATTCTTGCATACAGTCAGATTAAGGACGTGTAGCTGGTTAGTGTGTTAAATCAGCTAATAATTCGTCTTGTAAGCCTTCAGCTCACAATTGGCTCCTACGCTCCCCGTGATGCTCTCCTGCAAGAACTTTCTGACATAGCTAGACCAAGGTAAGAGATTAGTGATTCAAGGATAAATGTACTGGCCTTACTTAGAGTACTCAATTCAGTTCAACTAATGGTTTGTCTCTGACTACTGCAGGTACATGAGATCAAGTGCTCCTAGTAGGTGTGAGCATATGCATTTGTGGCTGATACACGCAAGCCCAATTTCTGACCAAAATTCTATACCTGTGCTGCAATGGGGCAAGTATAGAAGAGATGCATAGATGTTTCTGTGTCAGCTTTACAAGCTGTACAGAGGACTTCATGGTCTCTTCTAATAATATGCCTGTGGTACAGTGTTGCCTTCACAGGTAGACTATCTTGTAGTAACCTTCACACAAAGATGCAAATCTTTGGTGGAGAGATGCTATTCCATATAGTACTCAACTGGGCATCTTCTACATTCAACGTAGGTTCAGAGCCACCCATTTTGATCCACTTATACGCTGAGCTCACTGAGTAGGAACCATCCATTGAGTCCTTGAAGATAAAGCTATCTTTGAGAAATTCATCTAGTGTTAGTCCATTGACTTGTCTACTCAGCAATTCCTGTGCCTCTACTTCCCTATCCCTGAGTTCCCTTTTCCATGCCCAGTTCCATTGCCAAGCATTGTTAGTCCATTCTCCCATATTAGAGATGTGAGCATTCTGATTATGTGCTAATCTGAATAATCTTGGGTATTGCAGTGCTAGGGTTGTACGACCTGTCCATATGTCCAGTCAGAACCTAACAGAAGAATCATCACCCACATGTAATGAAATATTCGGTTGGAACCACACTGTAGATGCAATGGTTTGCAGTGAGTTCCACCAATATGAGGGGTACCCAATGCCCCTTCTTCTATGGTTCACTGTACCTGATTGCTTAGGATATAAACATATGTATGGGCCTACTAACAGATTACCCTTCAGGCTATATTTAGAAAGCAGTATTTCCATAAGTAGACTCTGTTCCCCAGCCAACAGTCTAGACACCCATTTGCCCAACATAGCAAGATTGAAGCTTTGGATATGTTTGACCCCTAATCCTCCTTCGTCCTTTGGCCTAGTTATTTTCCTCCAGGACACCCAATTAAACTTGTTTTCTCAGAGTTGTAGTGCCCCAAAAGAAGTTCCTTGCAGACTGACCATCTTCTTAAGAGCAGTCTTAGGTGCTTTCATAAAGCCAAAAAAATGGGATGGGAGGGAGGATAGGATCGAGTTGATGAGTGTAAACTTCCCTCATTTTGATAGAAATTGTTCCTCCCAGCATGTTAGCTGACCAGAAAACTTATTGTAGATTGGGGACCAGGTCAACTGTTTTGAGGGGTTTATGCATATAGGGATACCCAAGTAAGTAAGAGGAAGGCTAGTCACTCTGCAACTGCTTTTTTGAAAGTTCACCTTAAGGCCTGATATAAGTTCAAAGTTCTGAATCACTGCCTTTATGGTTTGATAGTATGCCATTCAGTCGTCCCAAAGATTAGGGTATCATCTGCAAACTGCAGATGTGATAGCTTGATCTGATTTCTCCCTATACTCCAGCCAGAGAACTCCTGGAGTTCCACAGTCTTATGCAACAGTCTGGAAAGACCCTCAGCTGCTATAAGATATAGAAAGGGGGATAAGGGGTCCCCCTGCCTAAGTCGTCTTTTCGGGTAGAACTCTGTAGAAGGGCTGTCATTAATTAGTATTGAGGTTGAAGCTGATTGTGGCAAACCTTTTATTCATGTATTCCAACAGCGAAGGAATCCCATATGCCTCATGACATCATACAGGTATATCCAGTTAACCGTGTCAAAGGCCTTTTCAAAGTCCACTTTCATGATACAACCTGTCTGTTTCCTCTTTTTCATTTCATCTATTGCTTCATTAGCAAGAACCACCCCATCCAATAACTTTTTGCCCTAGATGAAGGCCATTTGAGTAGGAGCTATAATCTCACACATGACTTTACTTAATCTGATAGCTAAGACCTTAGAAATGATTTTTGGGATAGCTCCTATCAGAGTAATGGGCCTGCAGTCACTTAATAATTGAGGAGAGGAAGTCTTGGCTAGCAGAGAGATATGGGCAGCATTGTTGCACTTCGTTAATTGTCCATATTGTAGAATTCCTGAAATAGAGTGTAGATATCTGCCTCCAACAAAGGTAGGAATTGTTTTATGAATTTGAATTTCAGGCCATCTGGCCTTGGCTTTTTTGACTGCCACATTCTGATATTGCCATCAGAATTTCATCCCCAGAGAAGGGTGCCATGAGTAGTCTCTGACTCGTTAAACTCATAGGTGAAAAGGCAAGAGAAATGATTCTTGGTCTCTCCCATAGAACCTCTGTATATCTTTCTTTGAAATGAGCCTTGGAACATTGCTTAATCTGCTCAGGTTCCTCTAGCCAGAGATTTCCATGTTGCACACCTTGAATATAGTTCCTCCTTCGGTTCCTTTGAATTACTTTATGAAAATAGGCACTATTAGAGTCTCCCTTCTTTATCCACTGTATTCTGGCCTTTTGGTAGTTTATGCTGTTCAATTTCTGAGAAACCATCTGAACCTGCTCTCTAAGGTTTAAGAACATGTTTTCTTGGCCGGGTGTAAGAGAAGTTTTAGCTTCAAGTTCCAGTGCATCTAGTTGATCTATCAATGTGTTGTTCCATAGTTTAATAGACTTCCTGACAACTTGGATTTTATTTTTGATCCTGTAGCTAGCATAACCTTCTGGATTAGTAGACTCCCAGGCTTGGACAGCAACGTCCTGATAGGACTCATCTGTTAGCCAAGTGTCCAGAACTCGCATTGGTTTAGGTCCCCATTCCTGTACCCTGTA
>JAOWBN010251860.1:0-11563 GCA_028565015.1 Pinguicula moranensis | reverse complement strand
GCGGTGTAAAGTCGGATAACCCAGGGTTATCCGACTTAATCCTCCCAGTGACCGGCTACCAAACGCACCCTTAGGGAAAAAGTTACAATGAGGGGCGAATCCACATATGAATAATTTTCATATTCATATCTCATATATATTAATAAATTTATACTAATTCATAAATTACGTTTATAAGTTTTTATAAACTTATAATTTTTGTAACTATAAATTTATAAACTTATGACTTAGAGATTAGGGTATAAACTTATAACATTAAACTTATATATATAGTACGTAACTTATATATATTCTAAGTTTATAAATATATATATCCCATGTATATAAGTTTGTATATATTATAAGCATGGCTTGCTCCAAAATTTGTGAATTTATAAACTTATGGTATATATATACTTATGGTACAAACTGAATATAGTTTATACTTTATGATTCTACATTAAGTTTATAAGTTTATAAATCTTAGGATTTAGTTTAGACCTTAGGGTTTATTTAAGGTTTAGGAGTTAAGACCTAAAATTTAAATTAAACCCTAAAATTGATAAACCTAAGTAAAAATTTAAACTTTATAGGTTTTTAGAAATGGGTTACTATCATTCTTTTTGAAAATATGCGGGTTAAAACGATTTAATATGGTTAAACGGATATACATTTATATAAATGGATTAAATGGATATATGTTTATATAAACGTTTTGAACGGGTTAAACGGATTTAAATGATTTAAACAGGTTTAGACGGATTAAAACGATTTAAACGGGTTAATTCATTTTTTTAAATAAATGGGCGAAAACATTTTTTAAACTGTACCCACCCACTGAAAAATGGGTGGATATGGTTTTAGGCTTATACAAAATGGGTGGATACGGGGTTTGACCTGTTTAAAAAATGGTCTAGTCCGATTTCAAGGTGCAAAAACCATTTACAAAAAAGGGCATTCCGAATTTTCCCGGACCGCCTGTATGCCTAACTCTACCGATGAGCACCGCTTGATCCACGGGGCGAGGTGCCTCTATTAGTTTGGTAAATTAACACCACATTTTTTTTCCTAATTACAATTCCCTAATTTCATATTTAAATTTTTTTTTACTTAAAATATGTAATAATTTTGAAAAACAAAATCTTAATATTTTTTATGAAATCAAGAATAAACTCTACACCACTTAAATGTGAGGATTAGTATTGAATTAACTCTCAAAATTGCGGTGTGCACCCCAAAAATGAGTTATATTTGTGAAAAAAATAAAAGATTGAACTATATTAATGCTCTTCAACCCGTCACCGAGTTACTGCTTGATTCTTCTATTTATAGGTGATATGGGCCGGGCAACAGTAAGGATTCACTAGATATGATTTTTGTAAAAGGTTAAATATGCGCATACATTTTATCTATTAATTTATTTCCAATTCAATCGATTTCGAAAATAGTACATTCTTCTATTTTGGATATCTTTGTATGTTCATCCTTAGGGACAAGTAAATGATGGTGCGATGGCGTTGTATCAAAGAGATAAGATATGATTTTTGTAGAAGGTTAAATATGCCTATACATTTTATCTATTAATTTATTATCAATAGAATCAATTTAGAAAATTTGATTTATCGAGTTAGATAAAATAGTACATTCTTTTTATTTTGGATAGCTTTGTTCCTTAGGGAGAAGTAAATGACGGTGCGGCGGCGTTGTACCAAAGAGATAAGAATAATCTTATTGTATCTTATCATCCTGCCTATTCTCTAGAGTCTTGACTGGCCATGCTGATTTTTCTTTTCAGGTATCTTGCAAGTGAACTCGTATTTGAGTGCTTCGGAAAGGTTCCCCTCCCACCTCGAAGGATATTTAGTCATTCTAGCATGTGTTGTTTCTATGATGATACTCGAGCAGGGTAGGGGTATCTAGGTTTCTTGAATGGGCTCCTCGTTGGGGATCACTTATTGGTTTCTTTAAGTTCATTTGCATTTTATTACCCACATTAGTTTTCTTGAACTATATTAATTTTGTTTGGGTAGCTAAAAATATAATATGTACTTTAAAAGAATGTTGGTATGTTTGGATTTGTACCTGTTGTTAATTTAATATATTTTCAGGACAATAATAATCATTCAAAAAAGTGAAGGACAAGATGTTATAGAAGCTTCAAATAAGAATATATTATAAGAATCAATTTCTGACAACTCAAGAAAATAAGTAATCTCCGAGGTTAGGGGTCGTATTTTGGGGCCTAAATTATTCCTTGACCGAATTTTACTTATTCTCCCAACGTTGCTAGCAATGAGGTAAAATTACAGAAGAAGAATATTGATAGAATTTTCCTTTCCGCATCTTCAGAAAAAGGGAGTCTCCCTTTCGCGTCGTAAGAACCCTTAGACTAAAGTTACGAGCAAGGCTCTACCACAAATATTTTCTCTATAACCTATTTATTTTTTCCTCCAATTTTGCACCCTCCACTTCTCCAAGTTCTTTTCCCTATATATAGGAAAAAAGTGGAGACACATGTCATTTTCTCACTTTGCATGTTTACTTGGAGTAAGGGTAAGCTGCCACATGTCCCATTTGGGTGTCCTATTTTCATTGGTGTTTGAATAGGTGAGCTTGAGGCAATGTTGGTCTAGGAAAGTATGGTGTTGTCCATGTGCAACACCAATATCGGGAATGAAATGGAATAGCTTACTACTTATCAAAAGAGGGCATGATTGGGCAAAAAACAAATTTTGAAAAAATATAGAGGCAGTGTTTGGTAGCCTGATAATCGAGGGATAAAGGGTGACATATACAACATAACCATCTTAATCTAGCGTTTAGTGCACACACGTGCAATCCTTCGAGTCGACCCGGGACAAAGGCTGATAACTCAAAAAAATTTAACCCTCGAAAATTTAATGGATTTCTCAATCTCTCCTCTTATGCCGCCTCCAGTTATGTAAATGCTACTAGATTTCTAAATTAATTACGACATGTTACTGTATTTATATAACCAAATTCGCCTGTTTTCTAGGTTTTCACGACTGTTGAAGAGATTTCACACGATTTCGTGGTGGTAGAAATTCGATTTCAGCGGCTTTTTTTCGGGAACAACGACATTGAACTTCCTGATGGCGTCATCTTCACACTAAAATTTCGCTACTTAGGTTTTATAAAGGTTTGAATTTTGTAAATCTTGTATTCTTTACTTTCCGTAGCTGGGTTTCCTATACAGGCTTCTTATGTATGATTATGGGTGTCTGGAACATCTGTTCTTCAATTGTAGAGATTCATATTCACACGAAGGTAATTGAAATGGTTCTATGTGGGTTATTGTGTAAACCGATCCAATGTTGATTTTACTGTTGAAAATATATTTTGATTCCTCTTTTCTGAATGAAATCTCTTTTGATTTTTCTTTGAACTTTGGTTTTAATTGTATACTTGTTTCCTCGCTTATATGTGGGTTATTGTGTAAATCGATCCAATGTTGATTTTACTGTTGAAAATATATTTAGATTCTTTTTTCTGAATGAAATTTCTTTTGATTTTTCTTTAAGCTTTGATTTCAATTGTATACTTGTTTCCTCTTATCACTTCACAAATGTTAAGTCTGTGATGGCTAGGTATGGGCATTCAAAATTCAAAAATCGAAAATACCCATTTTTTATCTGAACCAAATTAATTTCGGAAGCAAAGTTTGAATTTTGAGCCATTTCGTATAGCTATTCGGAATTTGAAATTCGAAAATTTGAAAATCGATTCATAATTTGGAATTTCAGAATTTTCGAACAATAATAAAAATTAAAAAAAAATATTTCGGAGAATTAGAAGAAATATTTCGAAAATTCAGAAATTCGAAAAAATTTCATCTAAAATGATTTTTTTAAAAGTTTAGAAATTCAAAAATATTTCGGAAATTCGGACATCTGAATTTGGAATTGTATATTTCCGATCGATCCGGGTTCTTGAATACTGATTTCGGATCAAAATTCAAAACTTGAAAAATTTTAAAAATTGAAATTTTCGAATTCTGAATGTCGAGCCCTAATAATAGCAATTTCTACGGCTTGCTTCTCAAAACAAATCTCTTAGCGCAACTAAGAGCTTTTGCCTTCGTCAGGCTTGACAACAAGTGTTGTTCTATCCTTTCTTGAATGTCTTAGACTAACTGGTTTATCATGTTAGAGTTCTAAATGATTGTCTCAGATTAGCTACAATGAATCCAAGTGTTGGATTTTTTAGACTAACTGGTATATCATTGTTTTTTTATTGTTCTTGATTTTAATTTGCAAGATTTCTGTTTTTCGTTTTGATGAGTAAGTAGCAAGCATAGCTTAGCCACTGTTTCATTTTGATGGGATTTGTTGCACATCTTAACTATTTGCTATATTGAATTTGTTGAATGTTGCAACTTTTTTGGTGTGCGCAAGAGTTTGTTACATTGCTACCCGCTATCCTTGCACTAGTAGAGCAAGAATCAGTTTCTGAAAGGGAACCTATGTTGCATACATATAAGCGCAGCATATTCGAAACGCACCATCTAAATAGCTTATCCTAAACAAAGTTTCTGAAAGATTATCATTCATAGAGAGGATTACTCAATTGCCTAACAAGGAATGTTTTAAAAACTTGAATATGACCAAGATTGCATTATCAAAGCTCTGTAGAATTCTTATAGATGATTAAGGTTGAAAGATGATCAATATGTGTCCGTTGTCGAGAATATTGCAATTTTCCTCGCACGCTAGCATACCACCAGAAAAATAGGATCCTGCAAACTGATTTTCAACATAGTGCCCAGACCATTAGTCAAGTGTTCCATTTTTTTTTTGATAAGTAATAAGAATAACAGAGACCCAGACCACAATATCGAGGTATCCTTTGGGCCCAGGGGCCCGCCAACTAATCCCCACAGATATCTTGCAGCAGAATTGTGTCCAGCAGGATTAGAACCCTCGACCTCACTAAGCAAGCCCTTTGTGTCGAGGGGTATCAAACGCTGGGACAACCTGCGCCGGATAACTAAAGTTTACCTGCAAGAGTTCGTGTGAAAGGGTTCGTGTGGCGAAGTTTCCTTAACTAGAGGGAAAGGTGAGAAGTTAAAGTAGGGAGAGAGAGATTTCAGAAGTGTCACCGCATTCATAACTTCCAATATTTTACAACAAAACAGTACTTATAGTCGCCCAACCAACTTGGCTAAAAGCGTATTTACTCACAACACAACCTTTCTCCAAAACATGCTACTACTGAACATAACAATATTCAACTAACACCACATCACATGTCCAGTTCTTTCTGCTTGCCACTTCTTCCTTCTCCACTAACTGTTTCTTAGCGGGGTTCTTCTCTATACAAATTCCAAAAAGTCGTCGCCTTCCTCTATCGATTCTTTCTCTTCCTTTTTCTCTTCCAGTTTTCCAAAGGTCTTTGCCCATCCTCAATTGCAGTTGTGAAAGAATCTTGTACTAGTACGACGACGTCGTCACGAACTGCGCTAGAAAAATATCAAGTTTCGGGATGGTTTTGACCCATACCCAATACCTGATTGCCGGAATGTTATCGGACAAAGCTTTCATGGCCCGGTTCCTAGAGGAGAGGCGAATAGACTCGAGGAAAGGCAGAGGATCCTGACTCAGGCACTGGCCCGATTGGGAATTTGGAGCTTGGGTGGCAACACGGGGCTCTTCTGCTGGATGGATTTGAGGAAGATACTGAAGGAGGCGACGTTGGAGGTGGAAATGGAGTTGTGACACGTGATTGTGAATGAAGTGGATGTTAGGATTACATAAATCTTGGGAGAGATTTTAGGGATTATATTTGTAAAAGGAAAGAATCGTTAGTCATGGTACTTTCTTTAAATCACTCCTCAAATCTCTCCCATAGTGTCTCCTCTTCATCCCTATATGTATTGCAGCAATAAAAAGAAATAAAACATTCAGTTTTTGATGAATAAAAAAATAGCGTTATCCAAGATAACATAGTATTAGAGCTAGGGTCTGGTCTCTCAAACCGGTCTCTGAATCATCATCTCCCAAGAAAAAAAAATCAGGGTTGTCGCAATGGCAAATCCAAAAACAACCGAGGTCACCTGAGACAAAACCGCACTGGCGTCTGTCACCTCCGCTTCGACGGATTTGTCACACCAGCTCGACTCATTGCTTCATCAGATTCCGCTTGCGAGCAGCAACCAACCAATTCATCTCATCACTAAACAGAAGAATGACAATTATCCATTGTGGTCTCGTCTTATGCGCATTACTATTGGGAGGGCGTGGTTGCCTATGCCACTTGACAGGCGACCCATCCCCCCAGACACCACGAATAAAGATTTTGCCAACCGGGAATAGAATGATCTCTGTGTATGTTCCTGGATCCTGGATAAAATGGATTCACAATTAGTGAATCAATTTGCCAAATATCCTTCTGCGATGAACCTATGGGTTGGCCTTGATACAACCTACAACAACGGCACGGATGCGCTTCAAATCTTCGACCTGATGGTGTAGGCGAATAGGCAATGTCAGGGCGATGGAACACTTGATGATGTTTACAGTATCCTTCAAAGAATTTGGCATGAAATTGATCATCGTGAACCAACCCCCATGAGATGTTCTGTGGATATCAGAATTTATCAAAGTCGCCAACAACAAATCCGACTCTTTCAATTATTCGTCGTAGTCAATAGTGGGTTTGATAGCATAACTTGATATCCTAAAAATGGATCCGCTCCCGACGGCCAGGGTCGCCTATGCCACACTCCAGCGTGAGGCTGCACGATGCCAGATTTTCAACCCTGATCTTCTCTCTGACGATGGATCCTGAACCATAGGCAGCAAAATTTCCACCAAGTCTCGGTCAGTGCCTCCCAAATCTGGAAAAAAAAAATCATCCCGATCCCCTGTGGTTGATAAAATCAAACTATGGTACGCCACCTACAGCAAATCCGTCCATCTGACCAAAAAATGTTTCAAAACACACGGGTACCCGCATTGGTGGTACGAGCTCTACCAAATACCAAAGCCAGGAGCTGTTGCCACCAACATGGGTCACATAGAGGAGGCAACAGTCACGGCAGTGGTGCAACTGTTGGCGAGAATAGTGGCTTTGGCAGATTTACCGCCGCAGTTTGCAAAGGATCTGCTAAAATCGTGGATGAATGCGCTGCACTAGAGATGCAATTTGACAGGTAATGAATATGTACAAATTCCTATTTCGCCCCTGTCAGAGGCCCGTGACAAGATACATTTACCCCTGCCTTTTGTGAAATCACGGAAATGCCACGGTTGAGATTCTTCTTTATTATAGGAACGACCCAAAACTTCTTCATTGTTTCAGCGCAAGCCCCGAAAACTTCTGAAATCACGAACTAGTTCGGGATCTTTTGGTACTTTGGAGATACACCCCCAAATTTTTTCCAAATTGCAGCGCCCGCCCAAAAGTTCTTCAAATTTGCAAACAGGCCCTGCCACTTTTGGAAGATGTCAAATACCCCAGACTTCAAAAAAATGGTTGCAGATGCCCAATATCTCTAATCCGAGATCTTTTCGACTCGTATGCTTTGATACATCCAATCCAGAGTCTGCCTTCATAGTAGCTAAAGCCCATGCTACCCCAGAACACAAAAATTCCAGTTGGATTTTTGATTTTGGGACCACTGATACAATGACTTATGATGCTGATGATTTAGCCTCTCCCATGAAATCCAAAAAAACTCATATTCAAACAACTAATAGAGGAGTCTCTTCTGTCACTATGGCCGGATCTATTGAGCTCTCTCCTACCTTGAGAGTGTCTAATTGTTTGCATGTTCCCTCTTTATCCTGCAAATTACTGTCTATATCACATATCTCCAAAGAATTGAACTCTTTGGTACTCATGTATCCAAATTTTTGCCTTTTACAAGACATCCAAACGGGGAAGATCATTGGACGTGATACTGAGAGAGATGGTTTGTACTATGTGAATGAGGTGGCTTAACATGGATCTACAGGACTTGCTTTAAGGACGGCAAGCCAGCAGATGGACCTATGGCACAAACGATTGAGTCATCCCTCCCTTGGGTATCTTAAATTTTTATTTCCCAATTTATGTCACAATAAAACTACTCTGTCATGTGAGACGTGTATCTTGGACAAAAGCCACATACATTCCTTTTCGATTTCTGAATCACATGCTACTTGTCTATTTAATACTATCCACTCTGATGTATGGAGCCCCGCCTCGAACTCTAGTCATAGTCCATTCCATTACTTCCTATTATTTATTAATGATTTTTCTCGCATGACTTGGGTATATTTCATGAAAAAATAAATATGAAGTTATTTTTTAGACTTTTATCATCTGATTTTACTCAATTTTAGTAGAAAATCCAAATCCTTAGGAGTGATAACGGGGGGAATTCATCAATGACACCATGACTACTTTTTTTCGGGAAAATGGGTTGATTCATCAAACCACGTATCCTCATAGCCGACAACAGAATGGTGTGACTGAATGAAAAAATCGAATCCTTCTTGAAGTAACTCGTTCACTTATAATCGCTTCTAAAGTCCCTTCATATCCTTGGCCCGAGGCTGTGGCTATAGCCACCTAAAGTCCCTTCATATCCTTGGCTTTACTACCCCCTCCACAAGCTCTCAACATCTCCACCTGGCTCAACCTTCACCACCGTTCCACTCCACGTGTTTGGAAACTCTGTGTTTGTTCATATACCTAGACAACACCACTCTAAACTTGATCCATGTGCACTAAAATGTGTGTTTGTTGGGTATGGGGTAAACCAAAAAGGTTAGCGGTGCTACCATCCTCCATCTCATAGGATTTATACAACCACGGATTGTAATTTTCTCGAATCTAAATTTTACTTTTCATCCCACCCTCGAGTTCAGAGGGAGACTACGGGTGATCCTCTCAGTTGGTTACTTAGTGCCAGTATACCGACGCCTGCTCTCCCACAAGCGCTTGCTACAAGAACCACCAAACTACCTCCCATAGAAACAAAAGCCCTAATTGATGACCACCTCATATCTTCACTTTCTAGGAGTCCTAAGGTAAATAATTATATTCCTGAACTTTATTATGATGAAATACCAGTTGAGTCTGTACTTGAGCAGGGTGCAGAGGATCATTCGAATTGGATACTTGGGAATCAAGGAACTATACCTTACCACCGAGACAAAACAAAGAAATTCCCGTAAACGATATGAGCCTGATCATATCTCGCAAAAGGCTAGATATCCTATGGCTAATGTTGCCAAAGGGAGTCTAACTAACCAAGCTAGGGTATTTTTTGCATCTGTATATGCTGTACAGGTCACAAAAAACTGTGGTAGAAACAAATGAAAAAACAGAATGTAGACAGGCTATGGATGAAGAAATGCAGACATTAAAGAAAAATGGAACTTGGGAAACATGTGCATTACCCAAAGGAAAGAAATTGTTTGGCTGTCGATGGGTATTCACTGTCAAGCACAATGCTGATGGATCTATTCAGAGATATAAGGCTCAGCTAGTGGCAAAAGGCTTCAGGCAGACTTATGGCCTTGACTACTCCGAGACTTTCTTACCTGTTGCCAAAATCAACACTATCAGGGTATTATTCTCAGCAGCAACCAATCTTGACTGGCCCCTACATCATTTTGATGTGAAGAATGTCTTTCTTCATGGAGATCTGATAGAAGAAGTATATTTGCAATCACCCACAGTGTATACCATGAACTTTAAAGATGGAGAGGTATGCAGACTGAAAAAGGCTCCATATGACTTTAAGCAATCCCCCCGAGCCTGGTTTGGAAGGTTTAGATTGGCTATGAGACGATATGAATATGAACAAAGCAACTCTGATCACACTTTGTTCTTAAAGAAGTGAAGTATACTTATTACATGTTTGTTTATTTATGTCGATGACATGATTATTACAGTAAGTGACAAGGCTGAAATACAAGATCTTCGAACAAATCTATTTCAGGAATTCAAAATGAAAGGCTTAGGGAATGAAAATATTTCCTTGGAGTTGACGTACTCAGGTCAGAGCAATGGATATTTATATCACAAAAAATATATTTTTGACCTACTTGCAGAAATAGGGATGGTGGACTGCAAACCAACAGATACACCAATGATGATGAATCACAAACTCAAATTTGATAAAGGATCAACACTTGCTTGACGAGAACAATACCAACGTCTGGTTGGAAAATTTATATATCTGGCACACACAAGATTAGACATAGCCTATGTTATAGGAGTAATAAGCCAGTTCATGCAAAGGCTTCAAATAGATCACATGGAAGTTGCACTGAGGATTGTGCGATATCTAAAGAACACTGAAGGATATGGAATTGCTTTAAAAAAGAATGGTCATCTAAATATTCAAGGATGTACAGATGCAAATTGGACTAGAAATCCAATTGACAAAAGGTTAATAGCTAGATACTTTATGATGGTCGGAGGTAATCTTGTAACCTGGAGGAGCAAGGAACAGAAAGTAGTTGCTATTTCAAGTGCCGAACCAGAATTCAAATCTGTAGCATGAGGATTAACTAAAGTAATATGGCTAAGAAAACTTGTAACAAAAATTGGGTTCCCAATACAACTAGACCTATATGGTGCAACAACAAAAAAACAATTAGTATCTCAAGAAGTCCGGTACAACACAATCAAACAAAATACATTGAGGTTGATTGTCACTTCATAAAGGAAAAATTGGATAAAAAAAATAGTAAGTCTGCCATTTGTATGCTCCAAAGACTAATTGACAGATATTCTCACAAAGGAATTTTCTGGAAAGATCTTTCATGATACATTATGCAAGTTAGGCATTGGAGATCCGACAACTCAACCTGAGATGGAGTGTTAGGACAACATAAATCTTGGGAGAGATTTTAGGGATTATTTTTTGTAAAAGGAAAGGATCGTTAGTCATGATCCCTTCTTTAAATCACTTCCCAAATATCTCCCATATAGTCTCCTTTTCATTCCCTACATGTATCCCTGCGATACAAAGAAATAAAAAATTAAGTTTTCTACGAATCAAAAAACACTGTTATTCAATATAATAGTGGAGCAATGCTTTGCTAGGGGCAACATTTCTTTGCTCCCAGCCCGGATGTTTTAGGGTTTGCTTTACAAATATGGATGGCGAGATGATGATGGTGGCGTGAATAGAATTCAGAAATTTATGGTTCATAACAATGCGAGTAGTACAAAGAAACATGCCAGAGGAATAAACTGGAGATTAGATTGGAAAAGCTATTGATGTCGCTGCATTCTCTGATGGCTTCGCCTCTAGTTCACGCCCGTACTTGAAAGTTCGCTCGGAGTTGTGAATATTTTGTTTTTATATAATAAAAGCCCAAAGGAACAACTTTTTTTGGCCCAATTTAGGAGATTTCAGGCTTTTTCTTTGTCAATGTAAAACATTGCCATTGTACTGGATTTATGAGGATGGTAATTGGATTATATAGTATTAATCTCAATAATCCGTACTTGTTTAATTATTTTGAATTAAATTATTTTTTTTATCCCATCCCCAACTAGTAATTTAATTAGGTTGTTTAATGGCGGTATTAGTAGTAGGTGGCCAGTGTCCACTACCAGC
>JAOWBN010251859.1:0-23393 GCA_028565015.1 Pinguicula moranensis | reverse complement strand
CGTCGTGATTAGTGGCCTCCTCAAAACCTCGGATAGGATACTGCAGAACTGGAAAGAAGTTGCAGATAGAATCAGCTCGAATATAACAGCAGGGATTCAGAGTGCAATTCTTTATTGTCCTTAAGTTATAACCACTTGCCTCATCTCCTGAAAGCAAGTTTCTTGACTTTGGAATTTTCCCTGAAGATGAAGAGATTCCCGTTTCAAAGCTCATCAAGTTGTGGGTGGCCGAAGGATTTTAGACAACTCTGGAAGAGAAGAGCAGGTAGCTGTCGAATGCTTAGAAGAGCTCGTCTGGAATCTTGTTTTACCTGGTAGGAAGAACAACCGTTGGCCAAATCAAAACCTGCAGCATTCATGACCTCTAAGGGACCTGTGCTTGAGAAAAGTTCAGGAACACAAGTTTCTTTGTGCCATCAATGCTGATAAGCAAATACTTCAAGGGGACATTAGTGAACCACGCTGGTTAACCATCCACGGCAATTTCATCATGGAGGGTCCTGAAAGTATCATAGCACCAGGAGCACTTAAGCGTATCCGTTCTCTTATATGCCAAGCCTGGTCAAGTTGTTAGAAACAGATGACTTGTCTTTACCTTGTCAACTGCTCAGGATCGTAGACTTGGGTAGCACGCACTAAGGTCCAGTTCCAATCGACATTAAGCTATCCCATTTGACTATTTGAGGTACATCTCTTTCTTGTCGACTGAACTTATTTCTATACCAAAGTTTCTGCCTGATTATCTATGAAATTTACAAACCTTAATTGTTAGCAAAGAGAGTGGTTCCTGTAATGCCACTGGTACTCAAGTCTTGTGGAAAGTATTACAACTGAGGCATCTCCAGTTCCTCAAATGTGATATGGATTGCCCGGAAGATAAAAACTCTGTTTTAGAAAGCCTTAAAACACTTTTCTATATCAGTGGTAAATGCTGTTCCTCTTAAGTTTTTCAAACAGATTCCAAATCTGAAGAAGCTAGGAATTCGTGTGGAATCAACTGATTATAACTATGATGAACCTTTTTCTTTTGGAGATGTTGTCAATCTCTCTAAACTCGAGACTGTCAAATGCATAATCGACCATCGCTTGAATGTCTTGATTCCCAAAGATTACAGTCTTCCACAGAACCTCAGAAAAGTTACTTTGGAGAATACCAGGATTCCTTGGGAAGCCATGTCCACCTTTGGCTTGTCGCCCAACCTTCAAGTACTCAAACTGATGGATAATGCCTTTAGAGGCCGGTACTGGGAGACAAGAGAAGATGAGTTTCAGCAACTGAAGTACCTGGTAATGGATGTGTTGACGCAGCTACTGATGCAGCTGCTGAGGGAAAGGCCTCAGCCATTGCTAATCCTCAGCAAGCTGCTTACTCTTTGGCTACGTCTCCGGCTCCAGCACCGCACATCACACGGCAGAAAGCAATCCCTGCAACGGCTGAAGATTAGATGTAGATTGTGTAGATTAAGCCTTATTGACATGTCTGTATTTTTCATCTAGAAATTGCCCACAATTCTTGTATCAAAACGCTATTCAGAAAAGTGAAATACAAACCTGTAATGTCTCTATCTGTTTCTTGCATTTTCTTATATAAACTCATCCAACCGCCATAACCATTGAACTTGGCCTTCAGAATGGCTTGGATCTGGAGTACTGGGAAGCTGAAAAAGAACACATCCCCACTTGAACACCTCACTCTATGGGATTGCTCCAGATTACATGGAATCCCTCTTGGCATTGGGGAGATCGAGGCGATGCAGGTAATTGTGGGATGATGCCAGCCCTTCAGTTGTAATATCAACAAGGCATATACAAGAGGAACAACAGAGATATGGGAATGAAGAACTTCAAGTTCGTGTCATCTGCATATGGGAAATTGTCCAGCAGAAGGTAAGCACAACTGCTATGTCTGCAAAGACACTTTAAACAGCCAACATTTGCACATTCCTAACTAATATTGGGGTGGTGATCATTTGCTGTGATTTTGTACTTTTTTTCATACTAGGCAGAAACTTTTGCTCATGAACAATTCTTGATTTCTACAAATTGGAACAGGGGAAGGAGTCAGAAAATCGAATCACCAACAGAAGGAGAAGCAACGACGAGGATGAGCTGCTACCTGGTATGATGAGCTCTCTGATGATTGTGAGCTCTCTGATGGTGATGAATGCCATGATGTAAACCAATGGAGAGGAAGCCATTATTAGTACAATTCTTCTGCTTTGGAGACATCCATGAACAACCAAGCCAAGAATTGCTGAGCATTAGTTCAATGCTCGTGCTTTGGATAACCGTTGGCAAACCTTTTGGAATTCTTCAAGCTCTAACATACGACACATAACTAGAGAATATTCTTCGAGGACATACTCGTTTATTTAGCATAGGAACTCCAAGCAGTCATATCCACATGAACAAAAACTGAAACAGATATTTTGTATATCATGTATTTACAAGTAGCATGTGTAATTCAATTTTTCTCCTCCACAAGCAAAGATAATAATATTCATGCTTGATTAGTCTCAAAAGAAATGGAAATGATTGCAACAGATCTTTCATGAGTTACTAAACAGGAGAAGAAATCGATGCAGTAGAATTTCCCCATGGTTAATCATCAAAAACGCAAGCCAAACACCTTTCTAGCAACTAAAAACTAGGGAAATTACATCAGAAAGCAAGTTTCCTAGGAACATACTCCAGAGAATTTAAGCTATATTGAACATAGGCGTTAAGCTACAGGAACCTCTTTACAAAGACAGACCTAGTTCTTCTTCCCGCACGCACCAAGCAGAAACGAGACCACGAAAGGGATGAAACTTGGCCATGATCAGTACCTGTAGTCATCTTCATATCTGTAGTTGTCACCATAAGATGTATAGTGGTCACTCCATATAGTAGTTTCTCTTGACAGAAAAGGAAAAACAGTGATCTCAGAACTGAGTTGAGCAACAACAATTTGAAAGTTCAGTTTGAACAGGTACAAGGTATAAAGTTACATGCCTTGTGGATTATCTTCTGAAAGTCTTCAGATCCGTTCTCTTGAATATATTTTTCGGCAGCAGTTAGAATGTCCTCGGATTTGCTTAAAGTATCCTTCTTCCTTGGAACGTACCAGATGTTAACAGTCTTCTGACGAGTAACAAGATAAGGCCTAACGTAATGCTCATACACATACGCAGCTCCACTGAAGTACGGGATTACCAACCAGCAGGTGAAAATTAGCTTCACATATGACCAGAGAGGAAACCTTGCATACAGACATTTCAATTTTTCAGAAGAATGCCAACATACAAATGTCGAGTAGGATAAAACAGAATCCATCATTGAGGCATTATTAAAAGTATCACAGAGGACAAACATTCCATTTGGAAACTAATGACAATTTCAAGAAACATTTCAAAAGCTTGATCCCAATGCTAGTAGCTAAATGTGGATAACTCTGATGTGCACAATATCTTCCCGTCTCAAAATTTGTATGCCTTGGTCTAACAAAACAACTCAAGATTCTGTCGTTCTACCTTGATATCACAGCCCATAGAATAATTTAGTCAAGTCCAGCTATTTGTAACATCTATACATAGGTATCAAAGAGCAATCTGAAAGGAAAATTTCATCTAACCAGCGATGCTTACCATTCAATGAGTGCTGCAAAAGTCAGCTCAAAAAGTGTAATCATAGAGTAAAGAACCCAATAAGTTAACCATTGCTGATCATCCACAGATGACTTTGTCTCGATTGCCCGAATAGATGCATAACTGCAAGTGCTCAACAGGTCAAGATAATTAAACCCATACAATCATACATAACTTTATAAGATTCAGTTAAGATACTGTAACTGAATTGAAACAGAGAAGCCCTACTTACAGAGGATAAACCAGACTAACCACAGGCCTGCAAAATCAAGCAAAGAAAGTAAGCAAAACCCTTCCACAAAAGCGACAAGCTAACTGAATATATATGAACGTTGCGCACAATTGTGAACAAAATTAAATCTTGAATTAAACAAAACATAACAGAGAAAATATAGCATTCGCCAAACCCTCAGAACACAAAAGTCAAACATTTTCCCCAAATCAACCCACAAAACCCTACCCCACATAAAGTAGACAGAAGATGATAGATACCCAGCAATAAGGTCGAAATTTTTTAACACCAGTTTGAGGAAGCTCGCAGCCCCAGATGCACCCATCTCCCTAAACTACAAGTTATCACACAAGATCTAATTTTTTCCTCTTCGAAACAGAATGTGATAGATAACGCTTCCTTTCTTTAATCAAACGCCTGATGAGAAACGGGTTGGTACAAAAGAACTGGTACGTGGTACCATCAGAACAAAGAAAGTAAAATCGAAAAAAGAGTGTGCCGCGACTGGCGACTGGCGACTGGCGACAGGGACAGGTGTTGTAGAAATATGGCACGAGAACTGCTGACGGTACCTCGGCGCGTATTTGTGAGGTGTGTATTTATTAATGAATGACGGTGGTTTGAAGTCTTCAAGATGTGAGAACGCAAATATCGTCTTGGGCTTAGCTCGCAGATAGTGGTGGAGGGAGGGCCGATGGCGGCTCACGCCTCCTCCCAATTGTTTTTAGTGTAATTTTTTTATAGAAATTTTAATATATACATTTTTCATTCGAATATAATTTTCGATTTCCATAAATAAACCCTAGATTTGTCTAACGGTGGTGGCGGTAAGGGTGATCCTTGCCCGCTATTGTTATGGTAACGAACAGGAACTAAACCACCGTAATTCATTATCCCATTACAACTACCTCGAGTTTATAGGAGCCACCACCATCTTAAAACAAATTATTTTGAAAATATAAGAAAATTAGTGCTCCTTGAACAAAAAGTCTCATTTACCCCAACTTTTCGTTATAGCATTAATTGGCTGCAAAAGGATGATATATTGTTTCTGGAGTTGGATAGAGTTCTTAAACCTGAAGGCTATTTTATATATTTATCATCAGAAACTTATGCTCATCGTTGAGCAGGAATGAGCTCTGACAAGTGACAACCCACCCGCAGCGAACCCCTGACAACACCTCCTACTGACAAACCCCAGCCGTGAAATGCACTGAACAACACCCATTCAGTTCCAGTCGTAACACAGCAAACCACCCCCACCCCATCTCCCCAGAGTCACCAAGTGTGCCCGGGGAAGATACCCATCAACCTAACCCTCAATCCCCAAATTAACTCTGGACAGGATGACCACAGATTGGAAAATTGTTCCTCGGCGAACCCGCCAACTACGCCAGGAAATACAAAGCAGAAAATGGCAGTAAATCAAGGACAACAACCTACAGCACATCATCTCGCGTAGCAATGGGAAGACAATATCGAGCTTTTCAACCTTGGTGGATTTGTAAAGACATCAGAGTAACGTATTCAACCAGTTAGGCCCTCGAATGATGACAGAGGAAGAGCCGAACAACATCACCCGAAAGCAAGTTACGTTCTATTTCAAAAATTTCCCCCACAGGCCACAACACGAACCGAGGTGATCTGAGGTATATCTTCGAAAAGCAAGGTAAAATGGATGACTTTTACATACCTCGAAAATTAGCTTCTAATGGCAAGCCTTTTGGCTTGTGAAATATGATGACCTAGAATCGATAGACAATATGGAGAGAATACTGAGTAGCATCTGGGTGGGGAACCATAAGATCCAAACAAATCAATCGAGATTTAAAAGGAGAAATCCCATAGGTCCAACTCCATTAAACTGACCAGAGATGATGGAACTGATGGAGTGACCAATGGGAACCATAAACCCAACGTGGATAAGGAAGGAAAAACTGTCTTACAGGGAAGCTCTTATTCAGCCAAAGATGAATGCAAAAGTGGCAAGCTAAACTGATAAGAAGCACAAGCAAATCGATCTAAGACTTAACACGGTTAGACATGAATCACACTAGTTAAACAATAGTAAGATAAGGACTCTAAAAACAAAGAAGGTTGGAGAGAGTTTCAACTTAAGTTGAAGCGTGGAGGATATCTAAACTTGATAGTCAACCCTATGGGTATGGGTAAAGTGCTGATCTGGGAAGAAGACAGAAAAGATCTTACAAATTTGCTCAATCATGACAACGAATGGGTCAAACACTGGCTGATAGACTTGAAAGACTGGACAAACCAACCCCAAGATACTGAAAGACTTAGTTGGATCCGAATCTATGGCATCCTATACGATGCTTGGACAGAGACAATACTCAAATCAATTGGGGGACTAGTAGGCAAGGTAATAAGAGTAGATGAGATGTCCTCAAAGTGATCGAATTTGGAAGCTGCACAAATACTGGTTCAAATTAAGCTAGACTACGAAGTGAACCAACTACTAAAGGGTCATAATCGATGGACAGGAGCATAGACTAAGAATTGCTGAAGTCGTCACCCAAAAACTTGAGCTAGAAAACTGGCAGGATGTGGAATCTACTGCTTACTCAACAGATGCTGAGTACTGTTCAAGAGAAGCAAATACTAATGATGATTGGCTTGGGGGCCAAGAAAGTGTGAGTGGAGATATTACATACACCAACTTATAATGAATTGTGAAGTTATAATTAATCAACTTGGTATTAAATTTTAAGTGAGTAGTCAACCTCCACAAGTTGGCTCACATGTGCACGACCACACGTGCTTGAGCCCACTAGAATTGGATATGCTAAATCTTTGCGTTATATCAAAACTGATATAGCAACTCGACAAAAGATTCAAGAAACCCACAATTAGACAAGTCCAACTATTTAAATTAATAATGGACATGTAAGCCTATTTTTAGCCGTATGAAAAGAATGCTTATTGTTGTGGTAAAAGACACAATATGAAAAGAATTCTCAACACGGTTTGCGCAGTTAAACTTGTGGGGAAGTATTAGAGTTAATATCCCTCATTGACTGCACATATAAATATAATCCAACATGTGAAAATATGGTAGTCGTAACAGTGAACAAAAATCAGGAAACATGTTCAGAGGGTGCATCAAATGTGCACCACATATACCATCAGGAAGAAGAGCCAAAACCTGCATCTGAGAACAACAGAAAGAGTCAGCCCACCCAAGGCAAATTCTGGCAGCCAATTACTCAAGAAACCTTGCACACCAAAGAAGCCTCCAACCACCATGAAGAGACACAAGTGTCTCAGACACCTATCCAAGATCGATCCAACAGAGCAGACAAAACAGAAGAGACATCGCTCAAGCAAATTGCTTCTCTAAAGTACCGGTTGAACAGTAGCAATTAGTACATAAACCAGAATGTCAGGAAAATCAGAATAACACTCTTCCCTATGAGCGAAGGATCACAACATCCACATGAGAACACATCAAGCTGAAACTAAAAAGGAGAGTTGACCAAAAGGTAGATCGGTGGGATTGACCAACAAAAAGACCCAAAGGAGTGGACTAACAAACCATCAGTGAACTACTATGAGACCGAAGCAATTACTCTTAGTAAGAAAAAGTCAGACTCGAGACACAATGGATCAGAAACATTGGTAGCAGATGAAATCAGAGATAACATGAACACTCTAAACTCCAAAGGACTCATTAAACACATGAGAAAACAAAAAATGGCCTCAATGGATACTATCTACATCCCATTCTAGACAAATAGAGGGAAAGGGAAAGCAAACCCCAAATCAAGAAAGAAAATAGCTCAAAAAATTGGGAATCAACACATACTGGAAGACTGGAGAGACATTCTACTATCCAACCAGAAGCAGTAGGCACATACTGGGCCAAATGAACAACTGAGAAAAATCCAAAAGGTGTCTACCTCGATAACTAATAGTGGAATAGAGGTAGTGAATTTAAGACACATAAAAAATGAAGAGACACATGCCTTGCAGATGGAAATAGCTCTAGGAATCCAGCACAAGCAGTTTCAAGACAAAGCCACAAAGGATCTGATGGATATAGCTCAGAGAAACAAAGAAAGACCCTCCATACACAAGTGAAAAAGGGGAGCAAACAGTCGAATAATGAAAATACTCAGCTATAATATTAGAGGACTAGGTGAAAGACGTAGGAGAAGAGGGCTCGAAAGCTTCCGGAGAGGCAAAACATTGATTTTCTCAGCTTACAGGAAACAAAAAGGAAAACAATAAGTAAGAGACTTTGTGAATCCATTTGGACAAATACCAATTTCGACTGGGTGTGTAAAGGATCCAATGGCTCATCAAGTGGCCTACTCTGTATATGGAATAAAGATAAATTCAAGAGACATTACAAATTAGATGTTGATGGGGCATTAGGGATCTCGGGACACTGGACAAAAGAAACTAAAATCTCCCACATTCTGAATGTTTATGGTCCCTCTTCTATAACAGAGAAACTTCAACAATGGGAACAGATAACACAGCTAAAAAAAGGAAAGGAATAAGACAAATGGTGTTTGCTAGGAGGTTTCAATGCGGTCCTAAATCGAAGAGAAAGAAAAGGGGCAGCAAATAGCACAAGCGAACATGAAATCAATGGATTCAGGAGATTTATCAGGAACATGGATCTTCAAGACCTAGGTATGGCCAAAAGAAAATACACATGGTACCTGAACTCCCTCAAAGCTATGAATAGGCTTGATCGATTCTTGGTAAATGAGAAATGTCTAGGAACAGATAAAAACTGATCATTGCCCAATCACACTATGCTCAAAAATACAAGATTGGGGCCCTAAACCAGTGAGAGTGTTGGATCACTGGCTAACTATACAAAGTTTTCACACCTTGGTCTCAAAAGTATGGTCTGAAACAGAGATATGGGGCTACGCAGGCTATAGGATCAAGCTGAAAATCAAGAAGTTAAAACAAGAGATCAAAATATGGAATCATAGAGACCCAAAGGATATCTCAACAAGAAGAACAACCCTACTTGCAACGTTAAAAGAGTTAGAAATTACAACAGAACAGGGAGACCATGAAGGGCAAGTGGTAAATAGGGATGAACATCAGGTGACAAAACTCAGAGAAGAATTGCATAGCCTAACAAATCAGGAAGAAAGTACAGTATACCAAAAGGCCAGAATAAATTGGCTTCAACAAGGTGATACCAATTCAGCTTTCTAGCAGACTAATGAGTAACAGGAATAGAAATACTATCATTGGAATCTAGGACAAGGGGATTTGGCTAGAAGATGTGGATAAGGTAAAACTCTACTTCAAACTTCAAAGAACATTTCAAGGGCAGATTCACAGAACAATCACAATAGGCTGAGTTTGGGGAGCATCAGATTGAAAAAACTGACAGAATAGGCAGTGCATTTCTTATCTGCTCCATTCAGTGAAGATGAAATTGTAATAGCTATCAAACACTGTGGAAACAAAAAGAGTATGGGGCCAGATGGTTTGAACTTCTCCTTCATTAAACATTTCCTACCCCTGCTGAAAAATGACTTGCCAAAAGATGACTGAGTTTTATAGGAACAACAATATAGTAAGAGGAGGCAAAGCATCCCATATAACCTTGGTAGCCAAAACCTCCTCCCCATTGAATGTATCAGACTACAAACCAACAACCCTTATTGGTAGTTCTTACAAGATCATAGCAAAGGTCCGATCCATAAGACTCAGTCAAGTTCTAGATGAGGTTATCTCCAAAAATCAGATGGCTTTTATAGGTAAAAGACAGATTGTACATGGGGTATTGATAGCTAATGAAGTGATAGATGATATCAAGAGGACCAAAACAACATACTCTAATCCTGAACGTAGATTTTGTGAAAGCTTTTACATGGTAAATTGGAACTACCTGCAAGAGGTTATGGGGAAAATGAATCTACCAAAGTGTTGGCTATGGTGGATAAAGGAATGTCTGTAGTTAGCTACAACCTCGATACTAATAATTGGTATCCCAACAACATAATTATCCCTACAAAGAGGTCTGAGACAGGGTGACCCCTCTCCCCATTCCTATTTCTAATGGCCGCTGAATGGCTGTCAGCGATGACACAAGAGGCTGAAAGACTGAACCTCCTCATACATCTGGAAATAGGAGAAGCTAAAATGAAATTGTGTCATTTGAAATTTGCAGATGATACAATTTTCTTCACTCAAGCCTCATGGGAAAATGTCAAAGTTATCAAAGCCATACTCCAAAACTTTGAAGTAATTTCAAGGATGCATATAAATTTCAGCAAGAGCCAACTGATGGGAAACAATGTACCTGATCACACCTTGGAGGAGATGGCAGCTTATCTACAGTGTAAAGCAAGCCACATACCGTTCACCTACCTTGGGTTTTCTGTTGGTGCAAATCACAGAATATCAGTACCATGGAAACCTATTATGAAAAAATTCAGAAAAGTGTTACGTAGATGGGAAAACAAAAACTTGTCTACAGGTGGGAGAATTGTGCTCATCAACTCAATACTATCAACATTAACATCACACTATTTTGCCTGCTACTTAGCCCCAAAAACAGTGATCCAAGAACTAGAGAAACAACAAAGAGCCTTCTTTTGGGGAAGCTCTTCAGAAAAAAGGAAAGCTTGCTGGATAGCTTGGAAACAAATATGGCAATCAAGAGATCAAAGTGGTCTGGGAATTCGAAACCTATATGCTTACAACAAAGCTATGATAGGAAAGTGGTGGGGAAGAATTCTCAATGAGGAACATGGGATGTGGAAGGAGATATTTAGGTCCAAGTATGGGAAACATGGTTTGTTGACCGTGGGGGGACTAAAAGAATTGGAGGAGGAGGAGGAGATGGCACCAGTCAGAAGAGGTAGGAGGAGAGGTAAAACCTATGCTTCTAAACTCTGGGTTGATTTAAAGAATATACTAGAAGAGGATTGGTTCAAAAAACACACGAAGCTGAAATTGGGGAATGGAGCACACATAATGTTTTGGGAAGACAAATGGCCAAGAACTGTCACCCTAGAACAGAGACATCCAAGACTATGTAGTGCTGACAAATTAAGGGGAAGATCACTTGCTGAACAAGGGGAATGGGTAGGGGTGAGTGGAGATGAAAATGGGATTGAAAAAGACAACTTCACGGAGAAGAGGAAATGGATTTCAATGAGCTACTGCAGGTATTGGAGGGTACCACTCTAATGGAACATACAAGGGACTCTTATGTTTATTCAAGCACACCTATGGGTGCCTAAACCGTGAAAGAGGCATACCAAGTGATCTATAAAGAAGAAACAAACCATTTCACAACTAAAGAGGCAAAAACACTGTCTCTGGTGTGGAGTAAGTGCATACAAACGAAAATATTCATCTTCTTGTGGAAGTTATTACAAAGAAGACTTCCAATTAAAAGGAATCTACAAGCAAAAAGCATAATCCCACAGGAGCAAATGATAGAGTGTGTGCTATGTTAGAGAGCTCAGGATGATGAAAAACGCTTATTCTATGAATGTCAACACACAGCTTCACTGTGGGCGAAAATAGCACGGTGGTTATCTCTACCAGCTGCTGCCCCATTCTAACTGCCACTGAGCATCCCGAATTTTCATCAATTCTTGTCAGAGACGCCCCAACACACCCCAAAGGAAGCATGGAAAGTGATATGGGCAATGATGATATGGAAAATGTGGTCACTGAGAAATGAAATCCACTTCAATAATGGTGCTCTGAACATAGAGATGACATTCCAAAAAGTACAACTTCATTGCTGGAGGTGGCTAAAATTCAAAGGAAAAAATAGACAATTTGATTACTCCCTATACAATTGGATCCTAAACCCAATTGAGTGCTTGTTTGCTTGCAAATAAATGTAAAACCCGGTTCCCGCTGAATCACACAGAAGGAAGGCAACCTCTTTTATTCTTTTTCATAAACACCAAGATTTTATCTGTAGCAAAATATAACCAAAGGGAGTTTTCTTATTCTTTGAAGTTTGGGACCTAGTAAGCTGATAAAGCACTTTAATCCTAACAAACTGATATGTGCTTTGCAACTCCACTTTGCAGGCCAAAACAAGGGAAGACCATCAACCAACCTGATTAGTGACAAAAAACAGAAAAAACATGCACACACAAGAAATAACCGGCTGCGCTATGATGTAGTGGGGATATGCAAACTAATTAAAAATTATAATCATAACAAACTGTCTTGTGCTCCTTCCACTCACAGGTATTATATCACGAAGACCAACAAAATACCTTGGTGGCACAATTTTGGAATGGAAGAGGATAAGTCCAACTTATCTCAGGGCACTGGTAAATTACAAAATAGGTTTGGGAGGTGATCTAGAACTAACTATCCGTGGAGGCAATACACCAGCACATCTAGGCTCCTTCATTACAAAACTCTCTCTGGTGTTTGAATAAATCCTGTATGAGCTACCAGTAACAACTGGGGTTGATAAGTTGACAGTCAGGGCATCGGGATCAAATCACATAGAGATGATGAGCCAATAACATCACATGACAGTTTGAATACGTTTCTTCATCCCGACTGGCTTCCATTACTCAGGTATCGGGATTATAGAACAATCTCATGACTAATCAGGCTATTAGGTTAGAAGATTGAGTTGTGTACCAATCCTAGTGATTGATATGTTGACAGTTATGACTCCTGTATGTCATCAGATGCAGGTTGAGTTGAATAAAGCTCAATTATGTATCCTGTATAGAAAAAATGAATCCGAGGCAAACTTGAAAAGTTACAAGTTTGGATCAATGTTGCTTTGATCCCCTTTCTAGAGTAAGTGTTTTGCCATATAGGTGATGATCGTAGTTTCAAATGTAAGGGTAGATTGACCTCAACGGATGTGCTTCCTTTTCAATTTCTTTTTATTTTTTACCCTTTGTACATAAACTCTTATTATTTACATAATGAATTTTGGCTTATAAAAAAACAATTTATGCTCATCGTTAACTAATTATGACTAATTAATCAATTACCAAAATGGGCAATGACTAAAATTGTGACAGTCAATGACTAAAATTAATCAATTATTAAAATTATGGCTAATTTAATCTCCTAATTATAGTTGACTAATTATCATTGACTAATCATGACAACTTAAATCAATAATTAGTAAATTTTGGTAACATAATTTGATTCCTAGTCTATCTAATAATTAGATAAATTAAATAAATTATCATTATAGTTTACCTAATTTATCTAATTATAATTTAGGAGTTCGTTTACAAAAAATATTTAATTAAATTACCAAAAAAATTACCTAATTAATTAACACAAAATAAATTGACCTAATTTAATTCCTAATCTATCTAAATATAATTTACCTAATTTTTTTAATTATAATTTTCCTAAATTAGGTCAATTAATTAGAAAATAAAAGAAAAAAACAAAAAAATAATTTAAAAACCTAACCTAATGGTGGCAGTGGCAAACATTTCAACACCATTGTGACATCCCTAGGTAAACCCGAAGGAAAGGAGTGAACCTGGACTCATGAAACAGTTTACAACAGACAAGATACAGGAAGACAAGAGTTTGAGATACTTCAAATAAAAAAGAGGTCTCTTAAAGGCTCTTGTATACCTTGTCTGAGCTCACCTGAAGGGTGTAATGAGATGTTACTCTAACTGCGTGCAGATATACAAGAGATCTCGAATAAAAATCTGTTAAGGCCTTGACAAGATCATAGATCCATGCAAAAGTACAAGTTATATATTCTTCATCAATATTGAACACAAACAAGCTAAAACTCTATACCAAGGATAAAAAGATCCTTAGAAACCAACTAAACCCCAGCAAGCAAGGAAAAATTGAGAATCTTTTCACAGACCATTCACATATAAGAGGTCTTGTTCATGGTCTTTAGAGTCCTCATCGTCATCATCTCCAGATTCACCACTGTCCCTTTCCTGGGGATACTACGTAGAATTTACATCAATGGTTACGATGATTTGGGAAGATGCACCGTATGTGAGTTAATAAAGCTCTGAATGGATTTTGAAGTTTTAATAGAACTCATACTAGCTAATAATAAGTTTGTTTGGGGATGTTTAGCTTGCGTATTAAAATGCTCAAATCAACTCTTGAAGATAGTCTTCTTCATCTGATGAGCTCTCAAATTTAAAGCAAGTTTTCATTAAATGTGTTGGGTTGTTTTCGGACAGATTTACTTGCACACTCAAACCCTTGTTAGTAACTTCAATGAAAAATTAATCACTAAAAACAGTAAATGGACCAATTTAAGGCCCATGGTTCACCAAGAACAATGTTCTTGACTACGTCCATGTTGGAGCTCCGAATCCGGACGCTCACTACTTGTATTAAGATTACCCTCCACAAAAAATACAGTATAAACAACTTTACAACAAAGAACCCTCTAAAACTAACACTTCCGAACTAAGTATAACCCTATACGAACAAATATGTAGAGCAAAGGTGACAACAGGTCACCTACAAACAGCAGGACTCCCAAGAACCCTGAAAACACAGCCAGAAGTCAGTAAACGAGGCGTTCATCGGAAGAAATCTCAATTGGAAGAGAGAAAGCCGGAGAGAAAAATCGTGTAGAGAGAGAGAGTGTGTGAATAATGAATTTATTCGTCGATTGGTAAAGTAAAAGCTTTTATATCGAGCCAATATTCAATCCTTACCATAGGATCCCTTTGATCGAACGACCCTTCTTTTGCCTCGGTAAGTATTAATTGTGCCCGTTGGATCTGTGTTTGTTTTGACGACTCAGATCTTCTATTTTAGCACCGCTTGCTATTGGGCATGTTCATGTGAAGGAATATTCATGTCTAACTCCACCTCAATTGGAGTTTCCCTTACCTCATTCTCAATTGATGTCTCAATAGAATTTAAAGGTAAATAAGGAAAATTAGATTCATTAAATATGACATCCATGCTACTATTTTTAAACCAGGCAAGCTCCTGTGTGCCTTCTTGGTATCCAAGAAGGACACACTTTAGATACCTGGGATCTAATTTTTCAGACTTAGTGTGAGCAAAATACCCTTAAATGGATCAGATTCTGGTCTCTACTGGACCAAATAAATTCCAGGGTTCGAAATTATAATGCAGATGATGGACTCCTTTTTATTAGATGGATAGTCGTACTCAGTGCCTCTCCCCAAAATGATTTTTTCAAACCAGAAGTGGTGAGTAAACATCTAACTTTATCTAACAAAGTCATATTCATTTGATTTGCTACACCATTCTGCTGAGGGGTGTACCTAACCATTCCATGTCTTGTGATTCCAAAATCAGACCACATAGTATCAAACAAAGAATTACAAAATTCTAACCCATTATCTGTTCTCAAGTATTTCAGCTTGGGATCAGTTTGATTTTCTACTATAATTTTCCACTCTTTAAACTTTGTAAAAGCTTGAACTTTAGACTGAAGTTAGAACACCCAAACTTTCCTAGAGTAATCATGAACAATACACAAAAAATACCTATTACCATGATGTGTGGGAACAGGTTCAGAGCCCTACAAATCAGCATGCAAATACTCAAGTCTCTGCTTAGACAAGTGTATTCCTTTGGAAAATTTAAGCCTATATTGTTTGCCTAATACATAAGATTCACATAATTCAATATCAGATAAACCATGCTTTCCTAGATTGCCTGAAGAATGCAAAATAGTTAAACCTTTATGATTAATATGACCTAATCTCAGGTGCCACAATTTTGTGTTATTAGATGCAGATATAGTTAAGGCACACTCATCACTAGATTTCAAATGTTTTCCCTCCAGAAAATAAAGTTTGTTTTTCCTTTTTGCAGACAGTACAGTTCTGCCATTTTTGAAAATATTTAGGATTCCATTTTCAGAATGAAAAGAGTAGCCAGTTTCTTCTAGTGCACCTAAAGATATTAGGTTTCTTTTTAACTCAGGTATATACCTTACATTAGACATACAAACTTGTCTTTCATCAGATAAATGCGAATTAATAGGCCATGTATCTTCTACTGCACATATGTTATGATTACCCATGAATACTACACCCCTTTTCGACTCATTTAGTTCATTAAACCAGTCCTTGTGAGGATACATGGTTTCTTATTGTTCAATCGTCTGATATCAGTACTATCTTAGCCTTTTTGCGACAATACCAGTGCCATATTCCTCAGTACAAATCCCATTGATCAAAAAAGGAGCCAAGCATGTTGAACTTGACTACCATTTTGTTCGTGAACAAGTTCTTTCTGGATCCCTTCGCACACAGTTCATACCATCCACATTTCAAATTGCAGAACTCTTCACAAAAAGTCTATCGGGTGAGTTATTTGAATTCTTTAGGTTCAAACTTCACGTGATTTTTCATCTCACGCTCAATTTGTGGGGTGTTAGTCCACATGACATGTGTCACACCCTTGAACTCATTAGGCCGGGCGTTCTAACCTCGTGCGCCCAATAAGGCCTAATAGAGGTTCGAGGTCCGGATCATCGAGCAAAGTTGAGAATTCACGAGTCATGTAAAGTTCTGCCCCGGACACTTTAATAAAAGAATGCTATGTGCCGAGGCAGGGCTAAGTTTGCACGTGTGGTTAGCGAGATGGCTAAGGAGGTTCGGGGAGTTGCGCGGTGGAACAATGCGAACGAGGCGTGGGCGTCATTTGGTCGAGCAAACGATATATTCGCTCGGTCAAGTGGGCGCTTACCTCGGACGATTTGGCGAGAGGAGTCGAATGGTCGAGGCGCGGCTTGGTTTGGAGGAGTTCTGCTCGGCGTTGGCCGAGGGAATGCGCAACTGCCGAACGATGGTGCGAACGAAGTGAAGTGAAGTTGAGTTGATCGAGCAGACGTGGTGTTTGCCGAATCAAGAAGTTGGCTAGCTCGAACGATTTGGAAAATGATCGGGATGTATCGAAGCAGGGTTCAGTTTAGAGTTCGTTGGCTAGGCGAAGTGCGGAGATGAGTCGGACGTCGCGCGGAGTGTGCGCGAGACCGAGCCGCACTAGCCGAACTGAACCTCTGAAGGGTCGACGCGCTACAGTAACCGCAGATCGCGGATTTTTCGGGGAGCGTTACTAGCTCGATTCGGACGAGCTCTTCGAGCGGGCTTTCAGGGATTTGAATCCACTAGACATTCAACTCCCTGGCAACGGTTCTCTGAGGACCAGGAAGAGCGTTTTCCATCGAGTGAATGTAGCTGTGAAGTCGTCCAAGTACATCGCGGCCGTTACGGGTTTGACGCATGAAGTGCGCGATTCTCCTATTTGAGCTCGGGGCTCTTGCTGGAGAGAAGACAATTGAGTCTTGCTGTGTTCTGGAGATAGAGAACAAGCAGAGCAAAACATTACCGTGTGGGGTGGGTCGTGAGAGGGCTACTTCCGGCGAAGGTTCGGTCTTGTTGGCCAGAACCCGCGGACGAGTGAAGTGAGTGATCTTGTCCGGTTTTGTGTAGGTCCGTTGAAGGGGCCGAGTCCTCCATAACTTGTGTGAGTAATACAAAACGTGGTTGGGCGTAGACTTGTGTTGAGTGAGTGTAGGCTGACGGAATTGAGCAAATTCCGGCCGGCGCATTCTTGAAGTTTCCGTTCGGTGGTGCGGTTTGATCCGAGACAAGTGCATTGTCTTGGAGCGAAAAATTGTACACCGATTCAAGGGTGTGACACGGCGGGTCACCTCATTCAAAACAATTTTTTTAATAAAAACAAACGCCCGTTTCTCGCTCAGGTACGGCGGGTCACGGGTTGACCCGCAGTGCCTGGTCAAACCCGCCGGGTACCGGAGATTCTTTTTTTTTTTTTTAGAAAAACATGTCTGGCCGGGTTGCCCAGGAGGGTCCGGATTTTTCCTGACCCGCCGTTCCCAAGTTCGCGTTTACGCGACCTGCGACCTGGGCACGGCCCTCCGCAGGTGGGTGGCCTGCCGTGCCAGCGGCGTGCTGAGTCTAAGCCGGGCGCGGGCCGCCATTTTGGCCGTTTCTAATTAGAAGGCGTATTGCTTGATTGAAGAAACTGTGTATGTCATGAGAATTCTATCATTCGGAAATATTGTTTTATTGGCATTTGGCAGAGCGATGCAATATTTTGTTTTGCATAAAAGCAGTTAATCCGGCTAAAAATATTGGGTACTCACTCTTAATGCTATTTCAATTTCTGTACTCGGGAGTGATGCTTTGAATTTTTTCTTCCGCTACTTGACTGAAATTGTTGCATTGGAGGTTTCAGTGAAGATGATAAATATCTTCCGTTAAGATTTTTGAATGGGAAGTTAGCGGAAGACAAGGGTAGGAATGGATTGGATGTTGTTAACCACCATGGTGTCCCTTGGTCTATGAAAAATGCTAAACAAAAAATTGATGCACGAGGTGTGTGGGAATTTGAAAGGAACGGAAATGGAGGATGAAAGGAAAGTCGTTTCATCACAGTCACAGAGAAGTCCCTTTCCCTCCCAACATAAAGTTTGAGAAGTCCTCTCCTGGGAATCCATCGTTTTTTCGTTACACTATCTTGATAAAGTTTCTATTAACAATCTGATGACTGCCCTTGATGCAGTGCCTCTCCAACATCAAGACAGGAGATTGATGCCCTTGAGAAAAGCTGCAATGGAAGTCCTTTAAAGTTCTATGTTGTTGACCATGGGCAAGTCAGTTTCTTGTCGTTCACTAGAGTTGAGTTCCCTGTGCTTCCGTGAAATTTATTCTTGGATCGCTTTAAAACTCCAAAGAGGTTATTTATTTCTGCATTTGTTGGAATTTTATAGGCTACAATCCCGCCTGGTGATTGCACTTTCTATCTATATGATGAAAATATTGTTCCTGATGCATGAATATGAATCATTATTCTTCAGTCTGTATATGGTTGTTGTAAAACATAATTGTGAATAATTGGTAGGTAAAAGCATCCAATTGTGGTACAGTTCATCATGATTGAGGACATATTCTTATTATCGGTTTTGCAAAAAGTTATATAATGAACCATAGTACTCGATCATTGAAGCACTATCTGGTATGTCTTCAAGATGTGGATTGTTGGGGCCACTGATAGTGTCAACAGTTTCGGTAGCGATATGCCTCATGTTCTCTTAGTTGCTGATCTCTCATCAGTCATCGGTCTTCAATGGGATGATTGTTGTGTAAAAAGTAGCCGTTATTGGCAGTTTATTTTAAAGAGACGGCAGGGCGGCGAATTTGGTAAAGAGAAGCAAGAAATCTCTACTACTGCTTTGTTATACTACCCCCTTATGTATGCCCTTTAACTTATTTCATATTATCTGCGAGAAATTAGAGCAAAGCACTGAAGAATAACTGAATGCTTGAAAATGAAGTGAACCAAGTCAAGGATTCTTTAATGACTGAACACGTGGGAAGATTCTGACCTTACATCTGGCAGGAAGTATGAACAGTAGGGATGGAACGGTTAATTGGCCGGAAAGGCGACTTCAGATCTAAGAATACGCACACACACGTTTCCTTGCCTTTCTCTTTGATCTTTCTGCAACGAGACTTGTGATTCATTACGGTGTTCTGTATCAATTTCATTTGGAGCAATCAAACCAAAGAAGGTGAAGGAAAAATCAGAACATAGAATTAATTATAAAAACGGAACACAACATAAACAGATCTCAAGGGGTCAAGAAGCAAAGTTAACGGTCTTTGAATCCCCAAATATCCATATCCCAGAAAACCTCATCTAAAGATTCCACTTCATCCTCCATCTCCCAGACCGGGCACCAGCTCAGGGCCCACCACAGTTCCTCACCGATCAAACTCCACAGACCTCTACACTCCGCCGTCTCCTCCTTCAATTTCTCCACCGCCACTGCCACATCTTCGCCCTTCTCGGCTCCCCCTTTCGCCCTTTTATTCTCTTCGACCGCCGCAACTTCCGGCGGCACCGCACCGTCACCGTCACCGTCTTTCCTTCTTCGCCTCTTCATTTTTTGTCGAATTTGATAGATGGTGTTGTGTGAGGAATTTTAGTATTAAATAGCGGTGAAGACGAGGCAAGTGAGCTGTGGCATGACATTGGAACTCTACGGCCGAGGCCGAGGCCCGAGGGGATTGCACAAGTTTCGATTTCCAAGGATTCACATACCATACCATGCCATACAAAAAGTTCGCGTACCATGTGCTGCCAGTTACAGTCACGACCGATCAGGTAATCAAAAATCGGGTTTGAATTTAAGGGAACTGAGGAAATGAAAAAATTGGATTTTTTTTCAGGTATTTTGGATATTTTTTGAGTTCGTCGTACCCGAATTCTCGATATTTTCAAAATTTTGGATTTTCGGATGATATCAGGACCGTAAATTCGATTCTATTTTTTATCGGATCTGAATTAGGTATTGATAATACTCGTCCCAAAAATCTGTTTGGCCACCCCTACGATCGATCCTAAATTTTTTCTATGTTATTTTATAATTTCTCTTAACAATTTTTTTTTCATGTATTTTCATACTCAAAAACTTCTTAGATTCTCACTTAATAAAGTAAGCGTCCGTGCTCACTTTGCTAGAATTCGTCAATTTTGGGTCAATTTCCTCTGGGATTGGGCTGTTTACTCTTACAAGTCTAAAATCGGGTCGGGTCACACAATTTTTAACTAGTGGCCCAAAAGGGCTACTTTCTTGAGTAAAAGTAATTGAAACCAGATAAGTTTATATAAAATAAATAAAATTATTAAAAATTAATAAAATAATTTCTTTAGGGTACGCTAATGAAACAAAGGAATATTTTTCACTAAAAAACAACAAGGAATTCAAGTTGAAGCTTTCGTTAGTCGGTACGCAAATGAAACCATCAGATCAGATGTACAAAAGGCGGATCCTGGTTTTATGCTTTCACGTAGTTAACAAGCAAGGGATTCAGTTTCCTTTTCACTCCGACAATTTAACTTTAGTAATATGCTTGCAGCCTGCAGTCACTGTTAACTCTTGTCATAAATTAAATTCATCAAAAAGAAATATATGGTAAACCAAATCAAACCAAACATACCCAGTATATTCCATCTTTCGGCAGGGTTTGGGGAGGGTGAGATGTACTCAGTCATACTCTGATCTCTATAAATAGATCAAGAGACTGTTTCCGTGGAGACTCTCAGCTCTTCGAACACACACACAAAAAAAAAGTGAGAGAGATGAGAGGGGGATCAATGAACGCCAACCTGCATATACAATGAGATGAATTAATATATAATTAATGAGCTGGGTCAATAAGCACATAGGTAAGTATGTAGGTAGGTAGGTAGGTAAAGAAATAAGTGCTACCCTGATACCTGCTACATGTACCCCGTACAGTCCCCATACCCCAATCTCTCTACCTCTCGCACAGTAATCCTACGCCTCCAACCCGCCCTATCAGAGGTCATGTCCTCGGAGAGGTATAATCCCGCTAAATCCAATCGGAGCTGCTCATCCCACGTCTTCCTAGGTCTCCCTCTCCCACGCCTCCCATCAACCTGGATTCCTTCGACTCTCCTAACAGGTTCGTCAATGCGCCTTCTGCGTACGTGTCCAAACCATCGTAATCTTCCCTCTCGCAACTTTGTAACAATAGATGCTATACCCAACGTGTCCCAAAAAAATCCATTGGGGATCTTATTTAGTCTCGTACACCCAGACATCCACCGTAGCATTCTCATCTCCGTCACTTCAAACTTCTGTACATGTGACAACCTCATAGACCAACACTCTGCCCCATATAACATGGCTGGTCGTATAACAGTCCTATAAAATTTCTCCTTCAATCTACTTGGGAATTTCTGATCACATAATACCCCGGTCGCCGATCGCCATTTTAACCATCCAACCTTGATACGGTGGGTGACGTCGCATTCAACCCCTCCATCCTTCAGTAATATCGATCTCAAGTACTTGAAACTATCCTTTTGTGGAAGTACTTGATCCACAATCATAACGTCCATTCCCCTATCATCCGGCATATCATCAAAATCGCATGCCATATATTCCGTCTTTGAACGACTCAAGTGTAGTCCTTTTGTCTCTAGTGTCTCCCTCCAACGTTCCAACTTAACATTTACCTCCTCTTTCGTCTCTGCTACTAAGACAATATCATCAGCAAATAACGTACACCATGGGATCTCATCTTGTATATCTCGGGAGAGCGCATCCATAATCACCACAAAAAGAAACAGACTCAGAGCAGAACCTTGGTGCAATCCTGTGTTCACCATAAAATAATCAGTGTCTCCTACTGGGGTCCGCACACTAGTCTTTGCACTCTCATACATATCCCTTATAACCCTCATATACATCCACGAGACATTCTTGATTTCTAAGCATCCCCACATGACTTCTCTCGGTATAGAATCATACGCCTTCTCTATGTCTATGAAGACCATATGAAGGCTCCGCTTAGGTTCTCTGTACTTCTCCATTAGCCATCTCAGTAGATGAATTGCCTCCATCGTCGACCTTACGGGCATAAACCCAAATTGGTTCTCTTTCACATTCACCTCTTCCCGCAGCCTGCGTTCAATAACTCTCTCTCATAACTTCATTGTATGGATCAGGAGCTTAATTCCCCCGTAGTTACTACACTGTTGTACGTCCCCCTTGTTCTTGTATAGCGGCACTACTACACTACTTCTCCACTCGTCAGGCATCTGTCCCTTTTGTAGTACGACGTTAAAAATGTGCATTAACCACTGCACCCCTACCTCCCCTAGACACTTCCACACCTCAATTGGTATCCGGTCCGTCCCTACTGCTTTCGTCATTCCCATCTTGCTAAGAACCTCCTACACCTCCTTATCGTTATCCGCCTAACACAAAGTCTATTTTCCGGCATTCTATCCAACTCTCCTCCCCCTAAGGTGCTATCATACTCTTGCGACTCGTTAAACAACTTGTTGAAGTATTCCGACCACCTGTCTCTAATTCGTCTGTCGATCAGAAGAATTTTTCCTTCATCATCCTTTATATACCTGACCATGTCAATATCCCTACTCCTACGGTCCCGGGCTTTTGCCAGTTTATACATATCCTATGCACCCTCATTCATGTCCGATCTCTTGTACATATCCTCGTAGGCCTTGCTTTTAACTTCTGATACTACTCTTTTCGCCTCTGACTTCGCCTGCCGATAAGCCTCCTTTCGTTGTTCCTTCTCTGCCTCCCCGTTTGCAGCTATAAGTCATTTAAAACTATCTTGCTTGGTTTTAACCTTCATTTGCACCTCCTTACTCCACCACCACGCTTCCCTATCATTCCTCCCTCGATCGGATGCAACACCTAGGACTTCCTTAGCTGCTCTCCTAATAGTTATCGCCATGACTGACAACAAGTGCTCTGCCTCCTCCACCATCCCTTCCATCGTCTGAACTACGCAGGCTGGGGCGACCATATCTCTGAAAGTCACAACCGCTTCTCCATTAAGTTTCTTCCAAAGTATCCTCTCTTAGCCTCCTCGTTTTTTCTCTCCCACTCTTCCTCTCAGAATAACGTCCATCACTATAAAGTGATGTTGTGACGTCAATGCCTCTCCTGGTAACACCTTACAGTTTGTACAACGACTCTTATCCCCTTGACGCAAAAGGAAGAAGTC
>JAOWBN010251858.1:0-36041 GCA_028565015.1 Pinguicula moranensis | reverse complement strand
ACATATTGCATGAATGATATATTGAAGAACTTACCACTTTCTTGAATTCTTCTTTCAATTTGTTTGAAATCATTTCAAGGACTACACTTTTGGCAATGCTAGGGCGGAGTCCCGAGGAGTAACAGGCCGGATTTTCGGCGAGTATTTCCAGCGGGTGCGTGGCTAGGTTTGCCATACCAATACTAAATTGTAAAATGAGGATATGAAATCTTGTTTATTTTAAATAATCCCAGGCTTTAATACATACAAAGCATAATAATTATATTCAGATTCTTATACTTTAGTTTAAATATCGATCTCAGAAGCAATCTTAATTGAATGAATGGTAGACGGATGTTATGTAGCAAAGATACATTTAAACGGCAACAACACTAAAAACAAATGTTGTAATACATTTTTCAGTCGGGAAAAAAAACTCCATTTTACAACATACGCTTTGCTAAAATTTTAGTACAATCACAACAGGGCTTTTTCTATACAATGCACAATGGTTTAATAATGAATAACCAATTGATGCCAATTTTAAAGTATATAATTAATGCATAAATAATCACGAAACAAGTTAAAATACCCTAAAATTACTATAAATCGAAAGAGAACAATGTCAATTATTGTAATAAAAGGGTCTAACCATAGAGAGACAAATTAATCTTTTAGCACATAGACTCGTTAACTCTAACAACATGCATAAAATTACAAAAAAATTGAGATGAATAGTGACCAAATAGGAAATTAAAATTCACAAACTTAAATGCAAAATTAAATTGAACGACAAAGGGAAAGAAAATAGCACACGGGTTTTGTTGAAATTTAATGGAACAAAATTACTCTTAACATGTTTAGGGTGGCTAAAACACACAAGATCAATGTAAAGTCCCTAGTTTGATTTTATGCTTGTATGAAACTGTTGGTTTGTCACTCTAACACAGTGAATTATAATTGTAAATCTATAGCATGCTGAACACATAACATATCAAATTCATACTCAATATACTAAAATTCTAACAAGATGCGTTATAAATGTTAATATAACTTATAAGCACATAAACACTATAACCCACCCCAAAGAACTCTTTTTTCAAAGAAGGGTTGAAGAGTTTTTACACTAAGTATGCTCCCAATTCCGTAGCTAAAGAGGCGATCAGTCTTGGGCTTGAATTAGCATGTTTTGACGCGTACAAAACCTGCAAATTCAAAATCAAAACATTAGTGTAGAAATATAACATAAAATCCAGACTGCAAAGAACATAGACTTTGAACCTTTGACCATTCACTTTCTATATCGCCTCTGACAGTGGGTCCAGGATATCAACTGCACCATGAGGATACACCTTGTGGATAACATACAGGCCCCACCATCTTGATTTGAGCTTTCTAGGAAACAATTTCAACCTTGAATTGAATAATAAGACTTTTTGCCCTTCATGGAACAACTTGGGCCTAATTGCGAAATTATGAATTTTCTTTGCCCGTTCCTTGTATAGGTCAACACTCTGGTAAGCATCGAATCTAAACTCATTGTTCTCGTTGAGGTCCAATAGTCTTCTCTCACCTGAAGCCTCGTACTACATATTAAGTCTTTGTAAGGCCACCCCGTGTCACGGTACAAAATTTTTTGCTCCTCCTGAACAAACACCGGCGGAATTTGCACAAATGGGTGATGTCCAAGATGCCTCTACGCCTTGTCAGCCTACTCAGTTGAACGGACGTGTGTGCGGGTGTGTTGCACGGAATGAACAACACAATTTTAGCAAGCAACCTCCTTCAATTAATCGAACAAAGATTACAAGCAATGACACGACACCTCTTTCGAGCCCTATGGTGTGAATCGAACTATCTCTCAAACTCTCCCCACCCTGAGAACGTTTTATAACACAACGATCTCTTACAAAATCTCTCCCTAACTCACTTCCAAGTTTTGGTCGACTTTTGCTCTCAAACATAAGGTTTTGTACTCTAATTCCACTGGAAGATGACATGCTTTGCCAAAAACTAGCTTATAGAGGAATGTACAATAGGGGTCTTATAAGCTGTTCTGTAAGCCCGCAATACATCATCAAGTCTCTTGGCCCAATCTTTGTGAGGCTTAACAACTTTTTCCAGGATCTGTTTGATTTCCCTATTTGATATCTCCACTTGGCCACTCATTTGGGGATGGTAACAGGTGACAACCTTATACAAAACACCATATTTTCCAAGAGATTTGCAAACAACCTGTTGCAAAAGTGTGAACCTTCATCATTGATGATAGACCTAGGTGTTCCAAAGCAGTTGAAGATGTTAATCTTGACAATTATTCACCACTTTTGCATCATTACTTGGTAAAACCACGACTTCTACCCACTTCGAGACATAGTCTACAGCAATCAGAATGTACTTATGACATCAAGACTTAGAAAAAGGTCCCATAAAGTCAATCCCCTAAATGTCAAACAGTCTTACCTCGTGAATCTTGTTCATAGGCTTCTCATTCCTCCAGGAGATATTCGTAGATATTTGGAAACTATCACACTTGTCAACATGAGATTTAGCATTTTCGAAGATAGTTGGCTAATAAAACTCCAACTGGAGCACCTTGAAGGAAGTTCTTCTTGCTCTGAAGTTGCCTCCAACTAAAAATCTTGACAAGCCAACAGAATGGCTGTTTGCTCATGATCTCCAATTGATCTTCAGATAAGACCATGACTATAGATGCAGAAGAGGTGTGGATCTTCCCAAACATACATGCGAGAATCTCTCAAAAAATGTCTTTTTCTGATTGTACGTAAGACCCTCAAGAGTGTTTTGAGTGACCAAATAATTACTAAAATGAGCGTACCGTGACATGTATGAGTAACTTACTTGCATGTAGAATATTTGTTCATCAGGTAACCTATCATTGATCCATCTATTCTGCTCTTCCTCTGTATAACCATTGCCTTCCAGTCTAGAAAGATGATCAGCGACTTGGTTCTCGGATTCTTTCTTGTCTCGAATTTCAATGTTAAACTATGGGAGAAGGAGAACCTATCTAACTAGTCTTAACTTAGCATCTTTCTTTGCCATTAAATACTTGATGGCCGAGTGGTCTGTGTATACTATCACTTTCATACAAAGTAAATAGGCACGAAACTTGTCAAAGGCAAAGTCAATTGCCAACATTTCCTTCTCAGTCGTAGTGTGGTTCACTTGTGCCTCATTGAGTACTTTGCTCGCATAATATATGGCGTGAGACACCTCATCTTTCCTTTGACACCAAACTGCCCCAATAACATAATCCAAAGCATCACACATTAACTCGAACTTCTGAGACCAATTTGGTTTGATGATGATAGGGACATCCACAAATTTCCTCTTCTGCAACTCAAAAACGATAAGCATTAGTGAAGTTGAACAAAACTTCTTTCTCCAAAAGGTTGCACAAGGATTTAGCTATTTTAGACAAATCCTTGATGAATTGTCTGTAAAAACAAGCATGCCCCAATAAACTTTGGATACCTTTGACATTGGTTGGAGGTGAAAGTTAATAAATTACATCAATCTTTGCTTTGTCAACTTCCAACCCTTTTAATGAAGTCTTGTGTCCCAATACAATGCCCTCTTGAACCAAGAATTGACATTTGTCCCAGTTGAGGACGAGGTTCCTTAAATAGTTCTCGAATGAAGAATCAAAAACTGAAAAATTGTCCATAAATACCTCAATAATGTCCTCAATCATGACATTGAAGATGGCCATCATGCATCTTTGAAATGTTGCAGGGGCGTTGCATAAGCCAAATGGAATACGTCGAAAGGCATTGGTACCAAAAAGACATGTGAAAATCATTTTATCCTGGTCTTCTGGGGCTGTAGCAATCTGATTATACCCCGAATACCCAAAAGCAATGGGAGTAAACTGCTATTCTGTCCAAAGGTTGGTCCAGGAAAAGAAGTGAAAAATGATCATTTTGAGTGGCTTTGTTCAACTTCCGGTAGTCCATGCACACTCTCCATGAGTTGACAACCCTTGTAGCTAATACTTCATTATTCTCATTTACCATAACGGTTACTCCTTCTTTCTTGGGAACACACTATATCGGGAAGACCCATTCACTATCAAAAATAGGATAGATCATTCCAAAGTCCAGTAATTTTACTGTTTCATTGTTGACGACTTCCATCATCACGGGGTTAAGTTGTCGCTGCTTATCTCTGATTGGGTGAGCCCCATTTTCATTAAGATCTTGTGCATACAAATAGCTGGGATTATTCCTTTTATGTTAGCAATACTCTACTCAACGACTATTTTGTGCATTTTAAACATATCAATCAACTTTCTCTCCTGGTCATGTTCCATTTGGAATAAACGACCACTGGTGGAGTATCCTTGTCCCCCCAAAAGGCATATTTCAAGTAAGCTTGAAGAGGCTTCAACTCAAGCTCTTGTGGCATTTCCATAAAAGGCTTTAAATTAGTCGCATATGTGTCAAGAATAACTTGTTTAACCGTGGATTGGTCTTCCAACTAATTCTTAATATGTCTTAATTCCACTCGATGCGATTGGCTCATGTAAACTTTTCAGCGTCTAAACCCTCGTGATCATCAATTGTCAAAATTTTGGGATCATAAACACTACTTTTTAGGGTTACCATGCAACAAGACTTCTCAAATATGCATTGGTCCAAAACAAAAACTGAGAAACGTGCTTTTGAGTTCTTGGGGTACTTCATAGCATTTTTTACATTAAAAGTGACTTACTCTCCGTTTACCTTAAATGTGACAGTGTTGTTCTTCACACTAAGGCAAACATTGCCAGTAGTTATGAATGGTCTTGCAAATAGTATAGGCACATCCTTATCCTCATCCATGTCGTGGATAATAAAATCAACTTGCAAAATAAACTTATCCACCTTCACTATCCGCAATGATACCTGAAGGTTTGACGATGGAATGATCAGCAAGTTAGAGAGCAATATTTATGAGCTCATTTTTTCTATTGTTAGAGCAATGTCCTTGCAAAATGCTTATTCCCAATGTCACATGGGATGATGCAACTTTCAGTATCTCTCATCTTGATAGGTACACTTTCGATGATCAAGTGAGAATAGTTGGCACTAAGAGAGACCACCCCTTTGCCTTAGATTTTCTATTTATTGGCCATAAAATCTTTGAAAAACTTAGAAAATTGAGGGAAGTTCACGAAAAGATAAACCAGAAAATATTGACATTCGCTTTCCTGATACCGTCCATCATCCACTCAAGGCTTTTCTCTTGATGCACCTTTTATTGTGACCTCATATGGAATGGTGGAGGTGGTACGTGACTGGGAAAGTTGAAGGGGCACTTGGGATCCCTTGTCAGACTCAATGGTGTGCTAGTGCGACAGTTGTGCACATCTAGTTATTTAGAAGAGGTTGGTTTTGGTAGAGCACCTTGGAAGGCATATCCGTTGGTCGGTTGATTACAAGTTCTTGCGATCTAGATTCTTCGTGCACCACATCATCCATATGAGAAGTTATGGGATCCAAAGTACAGTGTGGTGCAACCTTGCTGTTGGGTGCAATATTTTCTTGCCCATGTAGCACTCCCTGCGCAGATGCAATAGCCTAACTCACTTGCCTCGTGCACTTCTGCGTGCGAGGTTTGTGAGCCCAACATCTCATCCACTCCAGTATGTGAGATGCCTAGGACATCTTGTATGTCAATTTGTTGCAAAGAACCCAACTCACGTCCATTTCTTAACTTAACCGCCTTACACTGCTCTTGTCCGCCTGGGTTTGGAATGGTGTCACTTGGTAAGGATCTAGGTGCTCTTGCATGCACTGACTGTGCCAGTTGGCCCAACTGTGTCTCCAAATTCAGCATTTAAGCATCAATTTAACTGAATTTCTTATTGGCCTTCTATTTGAACTACTCATTTTCCTTTTGGCTCTTTGTCATGAAGGATAATATATGACCCATATGGTCTTCTAATGAAGGCTTCTTTGCCTCATAACCTGGAGATGAGGTGTTTTGGCCTTTGTGGGTTTAAATTATCCCGTTGATTCCATCCACCTTGTTGTGACTTCCAATTGTTTTGATAGTTGAACTGTTGCCCTTGGTTGTAAGTTTGTCGATTGTTGTTCACGTAGTTGACAGGCTTGACATTATGTTGAATAAGACCACACTGATTTGATTGGTGACCTCATTGGCATAGTTCATATCTAATAGGCACGGGTGGATCTTGAGAATTTAAATGCAAAAATGTCACTGCCTTAGCCATAGACGCCAACTATGTACTCATTCTTTCTATTTCAACGGCAACACCAAATATTATTGCCTTTTCTCTAGAGCTCTCATTGGGTTGTACCAATTCCTCTGGTTGGCAGCCAATTTTTGTAACAAAGCTCCGACTTCATCATAAGGTTTATCATCGAGTTCTCCTCCAGTACTGGCATTGACCATTGTCATACTTTTATTGGTAAGCCCTTGATAGAATTTGGTAAGCTCCCTACCTCGGGAGAGACCATGACTCGAGCACTTTCAGAGCAACTTGGAGAATCTCAACCATGCTTTTGCTAACGTCTTATCATTACGTGTTGAAATAAAGTGATAGCATCTCTGAATTTGTCAATCTTGGATGGTGAGTTGTACTCCATCAGAAATTTGGTCTTCAATTCCTCAAATGTTGCTCCATTGTATTAAGGCAGTGAATCATACAATTCTCAAGCCTTGTCTCTGAAAGAGAAAGAGAATAAGGCTCTCTTAATCTGATCATGAGGGACTTCATGTGGTTTGTGAGTGCTTGTTAGCTCAATGAAGGCATTGAGGTATGAATTTGGGTCCTCATCCTCGCTACCATTGAATAAACTACCTCCGTTCACCAATTCAATGTAGGTTAGTGGAATGCTAAAATTGTCTACGGCATAAGCAAAGTCATTGGGGTATTGGCGTCATATTGGCATATGCTCCGAATCTTTCCCTAGGAGGGGCATTGTTCTGATTTTTTATGTTGTTCTGGCTGTTCTGATTAATCTTGTCATTGTTATCTACTTCACCCTCATTAATTAAACCCTCTTGGAGATTAACTGGTGCAACCATATTTTCTTGATCAGACTGAAAGGGTGGGTTGTTTATGATAACAGGGTTGGTGCTCGATGAAAATTTCACAAATTTAGAACCTCTGGGCCCTTTCGTGTGTTGGTTAGTGACTTAGAGCACCAATCGGTGCGCTTGTTAGTTTCATGTATACTGAATGATGTAAATCATTTTTTTCCTTTGAGTTAAATATATATATATGTATATATTTATATATATATTATGAATCATTTGAATTGATGACTCAAATTGGAAAACTCCGTAATTTAATTAAGACTCTAAATTAGTCTTTAGTCTTAAAGTCATTAGCAAGTGAACAATTAGATGACTAAATCGACTAGCACGTGGATTAATGCATGATCATGTTTCACATATCATTGATACGAGGTATCTATTTAATCACATGAAATATGAGTGTACAGGGTACATGAATATTGGACTCGACCTATATTGACTTGCTGGATGGATTGCATTTGTATCATCAACAAAGTCATATAGTATTAATTCAGTTATCTGAGATAATAATTCTGGGTGATGAATGTGTATTACGTGGGGGTATCAAACACCTCTTTTGACCGAGGGTTATAAACATAAGTTTCTCGAATATGCACGATTCATGTTGGAAGTTATAGAATATCAAGATGATATATTTGTCCATTTCATATTGGATTAAATTATTAATATCCCTAGGTCCCTTGATGCAATAATAATTGTAACGCATGCATCTGTTATTATGAGATAGTTACATATTAACAATTATTTACTGAAATATGAATAGAGTAATAATTGTCAAGGATGAGACATTCCTACGCTTGACATTAATTATTGGATATTAAGTGACGAAAGAATTAATACTAAACGAGATTAAAGGATCACGATGTATCTATATTACATCAGATCGTAATGCATTGTTAGATACACTTATGATTTATAAATTAATGAAATTAATTTATTACCGATTTCGGTATGTGACCTACTAGGTCGTTCCTTCTAGCGAATTGAAGAATAAACAATTAATTATATGTGACATAATTAATGAGCTCGGTGGCATTCGAGAGAAATTCCAGCTCACGGCTAATGGGCTGTATTTAATCAAGCCCAAAATAATTACCAATTTAAATGGGCAATTCAAGCCCATGTAATTATGGCTATTGGGCTCAAAACGTGAGCCCAATTGACTCAAGTATTTATACGTGGAAATGAAATTTGAATGAAGTGAAGGAATACGGTGATTTGCAAAAAAAAAAAAGAAGATTTTGTCTTCTTTCTTTTGACCGACGAGACTTTCTTCTCCGACCGAAACTGAAATTTCGACCGACTGTGAGCCATCGCCGCCGTGGCAGCAGGCCTAGCAGCCCCTTCACTAGCCAGGGAGTGCTCTTGGTTGAGGTATTCTACTTTGGTGACTTCGTGGTCCATGGGTTCCAACGAGCTTCATGGGTTTTTTCGATTTCCGGCGACTATGAGGTAAGTCGGCTTCCCCTTCTCACTTTGAACATGGGTTAAACATGTATTTGGGTTCGATTTCATATTTGATCACAATCGAAATTTTTTGAATTCGAACCTCATATCCTACAATTGGTATTTTGGGGCTTATATATAATGCAATTAGGGATTCGTGTATTTCGAAGAGTCATAATTGACCATTCTTATAGCTTTGTGCCAATAATGGACTAGAGCAAAATGGCTCCATTAAATTCCAGTACTTCTATTTAATGAAGTTGCTGGAACTCAATACATCAAATGACACAATGCATATCGAGTCGCAAAGGAAACGACCTCTTTGTATAATTACAAGGGTAAGGTCGCACACATCTGACCCCCAGCCAACTTAGTTGGGAATATACTGGGTACGTTGTTATTGTTGTTGTATTTCGATTGAATGTTGAAATTGTAGAATTTCATGATTATGCATTCAATTGATTAGAAATACGTGAATTCGATTCGTTGGCTCGTTGCTTCAAGTCAATATGAAGTTATTATATTCAATTAGAGAAATTGAGCTATGATAATCTGCATAGCAAGTTAGATTGTGCTAACTTGGTTTTGTAGGTTGTTGGATAGTGTGATATATTATTATAATTAAGATATATGTTTGTATGCTCCTTGACTACTTGCAAAGTTAACAACAAAATAGGAGACCAAATATTGGGTAAATAGGTCTCAGACTGTCATTCGGATTTAGGGCCTTGAGAAAAAAAAATAAAAAAATTGAAACCTACAAAAAGAAAATAAAATTGGTTAGAAATAATAATAAAAGAAAAACAAAAGAAAGAAAATAAATAACTAAGAAAAATAAAATAAAAGACAAAATTATATTAAGTATTTGTATGCCTCCCAGCAATGACCCCAAAAGTTTGATGCGGATCTTAGGTCAATAATTAATGCGTACATAATCACAAAACAAGCTAAAATATCCTAAAATTACTATAAACTTCAAGAAAATATAATTAATTATAGCAATAAAGAGGTCTATCATAGAGATACACATTAGATTCTTTTCTAACTTTTTCCTATCCTTTATTCACTTTTATTTTCAGTTTTGTTTTTCCTTTTTTTTTTTTCTCTCGACTGTTTTCCTTTTTTCCTCAATGATTTTTATTTCTCGTTTCTTTTTTTTCCCGGTGGGATCCAAACTTGTCTTACACACTTCCGAACGACCATTAAAAAAATCTTTGTAAATTAATCAAATTTGGATCCCTTGTCATCAATGATCACAACAACGCCGTTTCTCTCCTCCTCTGGCGCCACAGCTGCAGGACGAGTTCTCACGAGTAAAGAAAGTAATTTGAAATCCCGTGTACGAGCAAAATTTCTTGGATGTCAATAATGGGTTTGTTTTTGTCAAAACTTAATGTAGCTGTCGGTATGAAAATGTAGTTGGCTTGCCTTTTTTGATTGGGAAAACCCCGTTGAAGACTTCACCGCGCCGTGAGTAGGACGGTGTTGTTGAGGTTAGCGGCACCTCCCTGACCTCGCGCCATGAAGGCGCTAGCCGCGCCCGAAGAACGCCGCCCGAGCGTGCTGGAAGAGGACTACACTTTCGGCAACGCCAGGGCAGAGTTCCGAGGAGTAATTAAATGTTAGGCCGAATTTTCGGCAAGAATTTTCAGCGGGTTGGAGGCTAGGTTTCCCATGGCAATAAAAAATTGTAAAATGAGAATATGAAATCTTATTTATTTTAAATAATCCCAGACTTAAATACGTACAAAGCATATATTCCTATACTTTAGTTTAAATACCGATCTCAAAAGCAATCTTAATTGAATGAACGGTAGACAGATGTTATGTAGCAAAGATACATTTAAACGTCAACAACACTAATAACAAATGATGTAATACGTTTTCAGTCGGGCCAAAAAAAAACTCCATTTTATAACATACGCTTTGCTAAAATTTTAGTACAATCACAACAGGGCTTTTTCTATAAAATGCGCAATGGTTCAATAGTCAATAATCAATTGATGTGAATCTTAAAGTATATAATTAATGCGTAAATAACCACAAAACGACCTAAAATACCTAAAATTACTATAAATCCTAAGAGAATGGCGCAATTATAGCAATGAAAGGGTCTAACCATAGAGAAACAAATTAATCTCATAGCACGTATACTCGATAACCCTAATAACACGCATAAAATTACATTAAAATTGAGATATATAGTGAACAAATAGGAAATAAAAATTCACAAAATTAAATTGAAATACAAAGGGAAAGGAAAAAGCACACAGGTTTTGTTGAAATTTAATGGGATGAAATTACTCTTAACATGTTTCGGGTGGCTAAAACACACGAGACCAATTTAAAGTCCCAATTTGTATGTTATGGTAATAGAATTTTTTTAATTTGTCACTCTAACACACTGAACTTGTAATTAGAATTGTAAATTTATAGCATTCAGACACATAGCATATAAATTCATACACATTATACTAAAATTCTAACAAGATGCGTTATAAATTTTAATATAACTTATAAGCACATAAACACTATAATCCACCCCAAAGAACTTTTTTCAAAGAAGGATTGAAGAGTTTTTCACTAAGTATGTTCCCAATTCCGTAACTAAAGAGGAGGCAATCAGTCTTGGGCTTGAACAAGCATGTTTTGACGCGTACAAAACCTGCAAGTTGAAAATCAAAACATTAGTGTAGAATATATAGCATAAAATCCGAATTGCAAAGAACATAGAATTCGAACAAAATGTGATACAACCACCCTACTCCACGTTAGGAGTAATAAATTTTTAGCCTTGCATCGTTGATTATCACGCCATGAGAATTTTGAAAGAGGACGTCATATTTGGATTAAGAGAAGTGAAGAAATAATTTATTTTGATTTTTTCCTCAAAAAAATTACAAAATCGTATGAATTTCCCAATTAGAAGAACTCTAAAAATTAGAGAGAGGAGGCTAAAATTCGACCACCAATCCAACTCCCCCTCCACTACGTACATTGGCCTCTATTTATAGAATTCCTCCAAGGCTATGTGATAAAGATAATAATTTCAATACCATTAGAAGATAAAGTCAAAATAATAATCAAAATCCTAAATTTTAAGGTTTTGATGTCAATCTTCAACTTCCCTATAAAGTCTTTGGATATGCGAGCCTAAAAAATGCTCTCTTTGATAATATCATCAAGTCGGCTCATGTTTATCTGGATCAAATTCGAAATCTTTGATTTTTGGCATTTGCTGATGCATTGAACCTGGATAGTTTCTTATTAACGAATTAGTGCAATGTTTTATCTCTTTTTGGGCCAAAATACGAGCAAGCTTCTTCTAAAAATATGTGACATATCGTTTGGGATTTTCATTGATATATAGCAAGTCCCAATCTAATCTTTGGATATCGATTTATGGCCCACCAACATAGACTGCGCAAAAATAGAATAGTTGCTAGATAGCTTTGTTGACTGAAATTCAAGCTTGATTTTGTCCCCTTTAGATTTGCATGCGTATCCTTTACGTTCATATCGGACATTCCTATCCCAGGTTCCGATTTTTTGAAGTTGGGCATTAACACTGAAAAATTCTGCTCATACCTCACTCAAAAATTGCTAATTTCGTTCAATGATAATTACCTGCACATAGAACACTACCAAAACATGAATCCTGACATATAAACATTAGATACTACATAAATTAGTGTAAATTATACAAAACCATCCTGAAAACATCTAAGAAAAGATGTACTGTTTGATTCACATCACCAACTAATTTTTTTTTTTGGGCAAGCAAATTTTGATAAATATGAAAAATGTATGTACAATGATTATGAAGTACCCTGTCCACCTAGCAAATATTATTTACATTCGGTAAAATAGAGTGACATGGGCAAAAAATGCAATAGGGACTAATGAACAATTGAGCGGGCACGGTACGAGGAGGGACCTGCATGAAGGAAGCAACACAATAGATCCCTGTATCACTCTAGGCAAGGGAATACTCGAAGTGTTGAGTTTTCCTGAAGGCCCAACGGGGCGAATCTTCTCGAAGCATTTAAGTTTGAGTCTACCTGTAGGGCACCTCAAAGGGAGAATCAATGTGGGTCCAGGTTTAAACCGATAGGATGATAAGATACGATAACATTAGAATATAATTATTCTCTTCGGTTTGAACATTAGAATTGATAGTTGATTCAATATTGATCATCACTTTATGTTGCATTAGATTAGAGTTAATTATTGGTTTCATCATTGGCGTTGTAACTATGAAACATTTATCATACCCATTTAGAAGCTTCCCAGCTACGAGATTCAAAAAAATAGAGAATATATTAGATATTAGGTGACCCTTCATCATCTGTCATTAGCAATGAAAGGGTTGAGGATTTATTCACCACACCCAACATTACGAAATTAGCTCATTGAAACCCCGAAGTACGGATATCGACTACCAGAGAAAACAACCACCTGCAATGAGACCGAGGACCCCAGCTCATGTCACTAGATTTTGGAATCAGATGGAGGTCATGGTCAAATTTGAAGCTACTACTTGTCGGGTTTTCTTCCTAATGCTTGTGGACAAGGGCTAGAAGTGGTTCATGTCTCTGTCATTTGACTCCATAACGGTGTGGGACTTATTCTCCTAAATATTCTAACAGCATTTTGCAAGTCACAAGAGAAAATCCCGCAATATTACTAACCCCATGGAAATGACTCAATGTGAGGGAAAGCTGCTAGTTGATTCCCAAGAATGATTTAATGCCGAATCTAGAATCTTCATGAAGGTTCTAATCCTGCTGCATTTACTCTAACCTAGTACCGTTTCCAACTACTTAGGCAGACTATTCCCCACAACTAACAACATGTGTATGAATTCGAGGAGAAACAAGTGTAGATAGAAGATCTTAACCTGCAAAAGAAGAGAAAGCTATACTAGGAAAGTACGCCCCCTAGTTAAGAATGATGTTCCTCTAGAGAAGGATGCTAACTCTAGAAGTTTGCCAACTAGGATGCCTCATTGCACTTTCACATACTTAGCAAACAGAGAGCGATACACCAACTTTACCCCTCTGAAGGCATCCTGAGGAGAGATCTTTACGATAGATGAGGGCGGCAGAGTGTTTATCAAACAAAAAACTCATATGGCACAGTAGAGTACTGATGAGCAACTCTACTATTTGTACAATAAGGACAACGGACAGTAGAGTTGTCCAAATAAGAATTAATAAATGAGATTTAATTAAAAGGCCCAATAGGAATTAATTAAAATAAATTTAATTAAAGAGTCATAATTAGTCAATGACTTGTTCAGTTAATTAATTGGGACAAACTTATTTTAAAATTAATCTAGGACTAAACCTACTATCTAAATATAAGTCATACAAGCCCTATTACACAAGGCAAGAGAAAAATTGTTGAGCACTTTTCTCCTAGGGGCAATAGCCAATAGTTAGTGAGTGAAAAGAGAGTATTCTTCTTAGTTTGATCATTGCTCATGTGTTGAGATTTGATTTACCTAAAAGAGAGTTTTGGTTTATGTCTATAGAGATCCACCATCTTGAAGTATAGTCATTGGATGTATCTCGGAAACATTGATCGTTTCGAAGTTGCAAATTCAACAAGGCATTCTACTTTGGATTGTGTAGCTTAGAGGTCTACGAGGTAACAAATATGATTTTTACTCTTTAGATCTATATTCTCATATGGGTATAGATTACAAATTAGTTTTGGAAGTTGGTTTATTCTAAGAGAATGTGGCAAGCATGTTTTATTTATTTTAAAGTTAATGCATGCCACACCAAGATTCTTAATAGATTAGATTTATGACATGTTTGTACTTCTTTCTTATTTTGGATTAGATCTTTGGGCCTAAATATGTTTAATTAAATTCTAGTAGGATTTTTATCTACCCTGAACCAAAACCAACAAGTGATATCGAAGCCAAGTTGCTCTAGTTCTTTGCATTTGTTACTTCAATAAATATTATGTGCATACAAGTTGGCTAATTTTTCTTGTAATGATATATGATTCATTTCCATAATATTGTATTTTGTAGGGATGTGACCGTGATTTCTTATATTTTGACTTATTATAGTTGGAGGAGTTAAAGATTGGAGCGAAGTAGAGGACCAAACAAGAATTAGGCCGCTACTCACTGCCCTACCCGAAAATAGTGCCCAGGCGAATGACCACTTAGGCGCTGCCCGACATACAACAACGGGCTATGTGCAAGCGCCAAGCACGTACGATCTCAGCTGTTTGACCTTAGGCACACACCAACGCCTGTCATGTGTCTGTGCGTGCCCCCAAGCGTGGATAGCACATGCACTATTTGCCAAGCGTGTACGCATGCACACGAGGAAACTGCTGGGATGGATGTCACCCCCATGCCTTAGATAAAGATCTACCTCAGTAATTGTTACCAAATGATGCCATGCAAACCATCTAGACTCAATTGTTCAAAGAAGAACGAAGCATAAAAGTCAAATAAACATTTTTTTCATAGTAGCTTTGAGGAACTTAATGAGTGGCTGGCGAGACGAATGACAAATCACTAGAGAAAGAACAAGCATCACATTGTGATAAACTGAAGCCAAGGTAAATTGAAGTGACAAAACAAAGGAAGTAGGAATTAACGAAATAAGTTTTTTAGACTTACAAATATGTTCTTGAAAATGAGGGATTCATGATGTGAGTCATAATTTTAATAGGGCCTATGGAACAATTGGGTGGACACGACCCGAGAAGTGGCCTATCCATAGGAAGCAACACAATATCCCTGAATCACACCAAGCAAAGGAAAACTCTAATGGTTGAGTATTCCTGAAGCCCGATTGGGTGAATCTTCTCAAAGCACTCAAGTACGAGTTCACTTGTAGGTCACTTCGAAAGGAAGAATCAGTGTGACCAGTCTAGGTTTGTAAGGGCCAACATGACAGTAAGATATGAAAAGATTCGTATCTTATCTTTTCGATATGTCGCCACCACAACTGAAAGGATTATGAAAAGTTTGGAAAAGATGAACATTGAATGAATTTCCTTGATGGTTGTTTGCTTACATGTTGCGTATTAAATAGGTACAATATGAAGTGTAAATCTAATCAAATCTAGCCTACTTGTCTAATCAAAAGATTGAGCAGGATGGTTTTACGGGATTTAAGCATGCTCGTTATTCTCAACAATTTGGTGGGGTTCGTGAGATAAGTTCACGATCTTCACTGTTTTCACTAACATGCTCCTTCAAGCTGATGGGTGGAGGAACAACAATGAGCTTGCTGCGTAAGAATTGAAATCGGGTAGTACCAAGATGTTTAGTGAATATATCCGCTAGTTGATCGTGAGTACTGAGATGCCGGATTACAATATCCTTGTTTTAAACCTTTTCTCGAATGAAGTAATAATCGACTTCAATGTGTTTCGTACGAGCATGAAAAAATGAATTGAATGCCAAGGCAAGTGCACCCACATTATCACACCATAAAATTGTGCAATCAACAATAGGCATATGAAAATCACGGAAAAGCATGCGAATCCAGTAGAGCTCAGCTGTAGTAAGAGATAATAGTCTATATTCAGCTTCAGTACTGGATCGTGAAACAACACTTTGTTTCTTGGCTTACCAAAAAATGAGACAGGAACCAAGAAATATACTGTACCCATTTGTAGAACGTCGGTCTGTTTGATCACCAACCTAATCAGAGTCACAAAAAGCCTGAAGCTGAAGAGAGCCAGGTGTGTACCACATGCCCAAATCTGGAGTACCCTTCAGATATTGCAGTGCATGTTTTGTAGCCTCCCCAATGTGAAACAGAGGGACTGTAGAGATACTGACATAACTGATTAACAGAAAAAAGAGATATCTGGACGAGTCAGGGTGCAATATTGTAAAGCACCAATAGTCTGACGATAGAGAGTAGCTCCAGTGAAATCCAAAGGAGACAAATCAATCGTTCGGTTCCAATTATTTGAGCAGCAAGGTGAAGATAAAGGTTTTGCACCATCCATTTTGGACCGCTGCAATAGGTAAGAAATGTATTTGGATTGCCAAGATGCAAACCTGAATCATCTCGAGTAGCCTCAATGCCTCAAAAAATATCCAAGATCGCCCATGTCACGAAGACAAAATGCAATCTGAATACTATCTATAAGGCCAGTAATGGCAGATAAGAAGGATCTTAAAACAAGGATGTCATCAACATAAACAAGCACAAACATATGTATACCAGCTGAGTGAAATATGAATAAGGATGAATCGTTGACAGGATAAGCAAAGCCAAGATCCACTAGAGCCCTGACAACTGTACATACCATGCCCTAAGTGCCTTCTTAAGAACATAAAGAGCTTTTCTCAATGAGCACACATGATCAGAAAACTGCGTGGACATAAATCCTGGTGGTTGTTCCATATAGACAACCTCCTCAAGCTCCTCATTAAGAAAAGCATTAGATATATCCAATTGCAAAATAGACCAAGAATTCTGAACAACTAAGGACAAAAATAGTCGAAGAGTGGCCATCTTGATCACCGGACTAAAAGTTTTAGAGAAATCCAGGCCATACTCTTGCTCAAACCCAAGAGCAACAAGACAAGCTTTATATTGATCAATAGAACCATCTGATTTTTGTTTGATCTTATAGACCTATTTGCATTGAATAACATGTTGATCAGGTGGATGAGGACAAAGAACCCAAGTATGGTTCTGTACCAAAGCATCAAACTCAGCCTGCATAGCAGTTATCCACTCTGGAGAAAAGGCAGCCTGTAGATAGGTGGAGGGTTCACATGGAACATGAACACTGGCTGGGGCCTGAAATAGATGACGAGTAACAGTATATAGATGATAATTAGGAAATGATTTAGGACGTAACATACTTGTCTATCATTGAGTAACTTGTGAGGTAGGAAGTGGAATATATGGTAAAGGTGGATTAGAATCTAGGGCTTCTCTAAGCTCAGGAATAGGTACTGGATCAAGTGAGGCTCGAGTAGGATAATCATGGTTCTGGGTACATGTCACCCCCAAATGCTTCTCGAAAATAGACCCCACCAAGGGATGAGACACAGAGATGAGTTCTGGACGATTAGGGAAAACAAGACAAAGTGACAGGGTGGTTGCTAAGGGATCATGTAGGGCACAAACAGGTGATGTGGCGGGTGGAAGACAGGTGAGTGAATGAGAGGACTCATCGACTAGTGGAGAGTAGCCAATAAGAGGAGCTGCCAAAGTGGGTAAAGTAGGGCTGGCAATGATGTAAGAGGTCTGATGACTGAGGATCCTGAAACATGAGGGGGAGAAACAGGAAATGAAACAAAAGGACTAATAGTAGATGAGGTGATACCAGAATTCGGAATAGCCACTGTTGAGGTCCGAGTAGTAGAAGGATATCCCGGGAATACTAGTTCTAGGGTGGGAATCGGTAGGATCGGTGGCGGAACGAGCCATTCCGACAACGATTCCGACAAATTGGCGGTGAAACATTTTGGTTCCTGCACCAATTCCAACACCGACACATTTGACTGGTGCCAGTTGTCGGTGATGTCGATAGCGGTGGTGGAATTTCGCCACTGCCGGCATTAGTTTTCCATTTTCAGGAATGGACAGGTTCTAAATAGAAGGTTCTTTTTTTTTGGATGTCGAACAAAACAATTTCTGTAATCTCATGTGTTTCTCTTATGAAGAAGAAAAAACTACCTAAAAAAGGTGCAGTTTAAAGCAAACATAATTTCATGCTAACTACATCAGTACAGGATGGGAATGGCTAGTACTATTCCTCGAAAGGATAAACGACGACAGCAATAGCGCTTACAGTTGAAGTGGACCTGCAGGATTCCCGGTTCAAAGGTGCTCTTGAGCTCCTTCTCCCGGGAGTACTCCCTATCTTTATTAACAATGTGGAATGCAATGTCTTTGTAAAGGCGGCTAACAAAAATTACAAGTTCTTGAACAGAAATTAAAAGCTCTTGAAGAGCTTCATGCTGAATTCAAGAATGAAAATTCAGCAACCAGCAACCTTGTCATAAAGTTTCAGTCAATGAAAATCCAACCTAATCATATTCAATGTGCAACAAACTGAAAACTGAAAACTGAAAATTGAAAACTGAAAACCACAAAACGAGAATTGAATCGAATCACTAACTCAAGGTGCAAAATGGTTCATGAATTCTCGAGGATCTTGGTTGAACTTTGCATATCACAATAAAATAAATTAGAAACATGTTGGAAAGATAAAAATGAATAATACAAGTTTGGATTGTTACCTATCTCGACCTCGTACGATTCAGGATCCTCAATACCTTCCATTGTCTCTATTCCAGCAGTCGCGGTCATCAACCAATTTTGGGTTAATATGAGTGCTTCAATGGTGGTTGGAGCCAATGAACTCCTTGTAGAATCCACTATTCTCCCCCCAATGCTAAAAACGGCTTCAGAGCTCACTGTGAAAATAGGTACGGCATGCATGTCTCTTGCAATTTGCGCTAGAATTGAAAAATTATTTCAAGAGTTGCTCAACATCATTGTTCCGAGAGCTGCTCAGGAAAAATTATTTCAACATTAATTCATACATTATTTCAAGACTGCAGAGTGAGATTTATTTTCAGTGTTCATAAATCAAAATTCAGAATTATGAAATATCAAACAAAAAGTACCAAATAGGACATAAATATAATTCTGATTTCAATTTCATTTTAGAATAAAAAAATGAGAAAGCTTTACTTACTGAGAGATAAATAGTGTCGGGTTCGGTGGAAGTAGCCGGTAGCGACATCCATCATCGGGAATTCCGTCTCCATCTCTTGTCGTATTGTTGGCGGAGGCAGAATGTCGGGTCGGGTTGTGCCGTGAGGTCTGGGAAGGTGAGACTAGGTCTTGGAAGGAAGTGAATTGATTTGTGAATTCACTTTTCACGTTTTTGATAGTTTTTAGTTTTCTAAATTCAATTGACAATTGTGAATTGTCATTGTGAAACACTGAAACGTTAAAATAGTAAAACGTTCAAACTAAAGTTGAATTCATTCAATTTTTATATTCATGTTTTCTATGAATAATGAATTGAACTAATACATCAATTCACGTTTTTTAATTTTTAATTTATTTATTTAATATTTTAGTTTAATATTTTTTGTCAGGCTTATCGGTGGCGGTGGCGGAACCGTTACGGTCATCCGATACCGCCACCAACAACTTGTCGGAATAATAATCTTATTCTGATACCGACTCCGACAACTGACATTCGACGGAGTCGGTATTGGTGTCGGAAATTCCGAAATGCCCACCGATTCCCACCCCTAACTAGTTCATCAAATATCACATGGCGAGACATATAGGAGGTACGAGAAACAGAATCATAACATTTGTAACCAGAGTGTTGGGAACTATACCCAATAAAAATGCATTTAGAACTACGGAACATAAGTTTATGTGAGTTGTAAGGACGAAGTAGTGGATAACATGCACATCCAAAAGAACGAAATTTGGAATAATCAGGGACGATTCCATATAGCTTCTGATAATGCTGATATTTTGAAGAACACAAGTAGGCAGACGATTAATGACAAAAAATGCAGTTGACCAAGCTTCTACCCAAAACCTTGGTGGGAGATGAGACTGAGCTAGGAATGTAAGTCCCATTTCGTCTATATGCCAATGTTTTCGTTCTGCAAGTCCATTCTAGGGTTGTGTGGACAAGATAAATGATGAATGATGGCACATTTATCCAAAAAGGCTTTAAATGAGTTTGAACAAAATTCACCACCACCACCACCCACCACCACGCGTTAGTTTGAAATTTTTTGATCTTATGAGAAAATTGGTTTTCAACCATTGCCTGAAATGTAACAAAAGTTTGAAACACATCAGATTTAGCTTTTAGAGTATAAAGCCAGGTGAAACTAGAGAAATCATCAACAAATATAACATAATATCGAAAACCTTCAGCACAAAATACTAATGTAGACCATACATAATAGTGAATTAATACTAAAGGTTTCAAGGAAATTCTTATGGATAAATCAAACGGTAATTGTTTACTTTTCCCAGGATGACAAGGTTCACAAAGAGAACTACAATCAAAATCACCAACACAAGGTAATTTAGAACTAGAAATAACATAACGAACAGTGACATGAAAAGAATGACCTAAGCGTGTATGCCAAATGGAAAAGGTGGTTTTAGTGCCAACGAGTCCATTCAAAGCTTGTTTGATGTCAGGTAATGGAGGTTGAGGTGAGCTTAGCTGGATTGGATACATCCCGCGACTACTCGGTCCCTGTAGTAGCGTTTGTCCCGTCTTGTTATTCTTGATACAAAAACCAAACTTAGTTAGGACAAAGTAACATTTGTTGTCGACACAAAATTGATGAGAAGAAAGAAAATTAGCAAAAGCATTAGGACATTGTAAGACTCGAGATAAGTGTAAGGGTTTAACTAGGTTGGTAATATGTAAAGTTCCAGTGTTCATGATGCTTAAATCTGTACCATTACCCACGACTACCAAGTCAGATCCAGTATAGAGTTTTTACTGTGCAAGAGGAGCGGTGCCGTTTGCAATGTGTTCATTAGCTTCACTATCAACTAACCAGACACTATCATCAATATCCAAATTGGCTTGAGCAGTGAGCTGAGAGGGAGGATGACGCCCTTGGTATGCAAAATTAATAATCTGATAACAATCTAGAGCAGTGTTATAATATTTGTCACAAAATTGGCACTTTATTGCATTAAAATTGGGCTCAAAGAGGAGTAATCATTATTTTTAGGTGTTATTGGTCCAGAAAATGGTGCAGGCCCAATCAAGAAATTATTGCCATGAGATTGCCCAAACTAAAATCTGCCTTTGCCCCTTCCTCTTGGGCTTGGGCCCCTTGGCTGGATGAAATTATTTGGATAAACTAAAGGCCCACGAGAGAGAGAATTATTGGTGAAAGAATTATGACTTCCCTTCTTCTGCTGGAAGTCACTATCAAACGTACTAAAATCATGCTGGAAATTACGATCTGCACGTGAAGGCCAAAAAACTCGCCTAAGATCATCCATAAAATCACGAGAAGTGTTGCTGCAATGGTGATTTCCTTCCTGCTGCTTTGAACCTTGCTGGAGTTGGCAACCAGAGGTGCCAAAAAATGCAGCGGCTTCTACATTCACGATAGGTAATTTTGCAGCATAGGAAAGAAGAGATTTTCAAATTTCTCAAGTGGCATAGGATTGTCTTCTCTGAGAATGTTGACATTTGCCATGAAAAGATTGAACTATGATTGAAGTTCACCCGTGATGTAGGAGATTAAATCATCCTCAGATATTTCAGATCCGTTCATCCATAACTCATCAACAATTAATTTAGCAGAATCAAGGTAATCACTTACCGACATACTTCACTGAGATAGTGTTTGTAATTCCGACGTAGGTCAAACAAATCTGTTTTACTCTTCCTAGAGAATTTTGAAGCCAAAAATAACCACACGACCACAGAGGTTTTCAGATGAAAAACCAGTATAAGGACACGATCCGTGAGAGTTGAGTTTATCCAACTTAAACAATGCTGATCCTTTTTGAACCAAATAAAAATGTCGGATTTGATTTTTGAGATATAGTGGCATCCGTCCCTACAACAACAAGAAATTCGGACAATTGCTTCTCAGATCCATCAATGATACCGATAAGGTCGTTGCAGCGAAGATTTGGTATGATTTGTGCAACCCAAACAAGATAATTTGATGCATCACATTTAGTGATGATCACTTGCGGAAGATTTGGTGAAGAGAAAGCTGTGAGAGTCCTTCAGATGTGAAATAATCAAATACATGAGACTAGCGTGGATGATTAGTCCAAAGATTGTATTTGTATGAATTTTTGTGGATCGATCTAAAAGAGGCATTAGCCAAAAGTGCTCTGATATAATGAAAAGATTATGAAAAGTTTGGAAAAGATGAACCTTGAATGAGTTTCCTTGATGATTGTTTGCTTACATGTTGTGTATTAAATAGGCACAATATGAAGTGTAAGGATGATTTTAGCACAGCTCACTTATAAATAGGAGGTTTAAACAGCATCAAGGGACAATTTGAAAAGCACCAATATAGTTTTATCATGAATATCACTCGGATATAACTGTCCTCTTCGGTTTGCATGTTAAAATACAAGGTTGATTCAATATTAATTCTCGTCTTTATATTGAATTAAGATTACAATTAATTCTTGGTTTCATCACAGGGTATCGGATGATGAATCCATTCACCCATGGAATATACAAAGGTTTGATCCTTTATCTTTGCTTTTAACCATTGCCATGTAGTAACTTAAATTTTGTGCCAAACATCAATTGGGGTCATCCCTGTCCTGTTAAAGTGACTTGGTTATGGCCCCCATATATGCCATGATGCTGCCGCCCAAGCGATTTTCCATATGTTGTTGTTTATTCTCAAAAGTATTTCCTCCATAAACTGATCATAAGTTGGTGCAGGTGGCCCATATGCCAGCATGTTGAGGGAGAACCGAAAAAAATGCAATATTTGTTTACTGAATTTGTACTCATGGAAGATGTGTTGTTCATCTTCATCTTCCTCTCTCAAGAATGTACAACTAATCGGTTACTCCGAGCTGATCTCTTTTCCATGTTGTAAATTCTTTTTCATTAATAGCCTTGTTTGGAATAATCACCAAAGCAATATAGAAACTTTCTTTGGGATATAATAACTCCAAGCCTCCTGTAACACTTTAATTTGATCCTACTGAAGGGGATATGTGTGTTCAGTATCTATTGCCATGGACGTCGCTCTGACAGTGTACTTCCCGTTCTTGTTTTTTCTGTAAAGCCATTTGCCATTCTCATTTTCCTGCAATGTCACACCGTTAATAAGAGTTGCAAGTTCCTGAAGATACTCTCATTCCCATGCATATAAGTCTCGCCTTCATTTGGACAATCAAGTCCACTCCCCTTCCCATTTTCCATGATCCAAAATGTTCTTTGACTCAACCTTCTCACCATAAGTGTGTTTCCCCACTTAAATCTCTTCCCAAAATTTTGTTTGTTTCCGTCCACTCGCCCTTCTCACCATGTTGGTTATAGCCACTCACCCCTTAAATTTCCTTGTATCTCCCTTCACCAACAAGAGTGTTTGGACAGACCTCATCGTATTGCTCACCTCCTATCCTTATCTCTTGTAACTCCCCAACTCTCAATTGTCATCCTATACCATATTTAGATATTTGGCCAATCTCATTATTTTCAAACAAGATCTTCCCCTGCCCCAAAAGAGCCATATTAAAGTCATCAAGCCTCCTAATTCTCAGTTCCCCATTTTCTATTGGTAGACATTTTTTTCCCTCACAATCCACTCCATTCTTTTTTTTGTCTCTCCTTTCAATAATGAAATTCCTTTGGATATAATTGAGGATATGGATGACATTTTTGGTTGCTACGTAGACGGAAAAGTAATAGGTTGGCGTTGAGGAGAGTACCGAGGTGATGAGGATCATCTTCCCATCAACTGATAGATTTTGATTCTCTCGAGCTCCATGCACTTTTTTGAATTTATCCACTATCAGCTGCCATGGAGCTGATCATTTAGGATTTGCACCAACTAGAATGCCAAGGTATGTGAAGGGGATTCTTCCGAACTCACAGGTTAGGTAGTAGGACATTTCTTTGATTAATGCTCCTCCACATTTATACCAATAAAGTTTTTCATGTGGAAATCTATCTCGAGTCCAAATACAAGTTCAAACTTCCTCAAGATTGCCTTAAATTCCTTCGCATTAGCCCAAGATAACTTCACGCAAATTGAAGATGTGATATCTTTACCTTGCCCAACCCTATTTTCAATGGTGATATAATGTCATAGCCACAACCCTATAAATCATTGTTGGGAGGCCCTACACTACTATGAGATATTTGCCCTCCGCTATCATGCTACTAGCTTGCTATTTGTAGAAAACCACATAAAGCGGACCACCATGAGCTGCCACGACTATTTGAGTTATGAAATATCTAATCCATGGAATTAGTGTTTTCACTAATGTATCGATAACTGGATATATCATATCCGACTTTGCAGATAACTTGTGGTATAAAATGGAAAAATTATTTTTACCCATCGTATGGTAGTGGGCAAACGGGATAATGCCTGAGAAAAAGCCTGTTTGGTATTAGTGATAACCAAACCAGATATCCTCCCACTTGTTTAATGAGGCATCCTTTTACGAAAAAGTCCTCCAAATATGGTATAAATTGTCTATTTTTCTCAAACCATAGATTCTCCATCTTCTACAGATGTTCGTGCAGCTTCTCAGGCGATTTGATGGAGAAGTCATCACCACTCCCCGCCGCTAACCCGCTTCAGGCATCGCGTCCGTGCCATTGGTTGGTCAAGCCTCCTACTCGATTCTCTCTGCGCATGTATGCCCATGCATACAGAGGGGTGCATGTACAAGAAAAAGTACCCCCTTTTGGCACTGGTAGCAGATCCAACGAGAAGACCACCCATATTACTTAAAAGCGTAAGATCGGAGACAGGGAGGAGAACCCCATCATCGTTGCAGGCAAGAATGAGGAGAACCCCATCATCGTTGCAGGCAAGAATAAGGAGAACCCCACTATCTACAGGCACCTCTTCGCCATAAGTGAGGCTTCCTCGTGCATCATCAATGACTGGATAGCCAAATACTTCACCTAGAGTATTCCATTATTTATGTTTTGAAGCAACGCTTGCTTTGATTTTTACTATGTTGGATATAGTAGTTTGACATTTTTGTTTATGTTTAAAAGTATTGCTGTGTATTTAGGAATTTGTATGTTAGAATTCTTATGTTTTATGTTTGTGGTGTTATGTTCAAATCCATAGCAATTCCCATCTTCTTATTTTTTTGTTCTTATTCTGTGTTTGAATTGCAGTGAACTGAGTAGTCTAAAAAATGCAACAAACAGAATGCAAGCCTAACAAATGCAATGAACTTTGAATTGCAGTGATTGTTATGCAAATCAACTTTGAATTGTTGTGAATTGCAGTGAACTTATTCTAGATAAGGAGCTATAGAAACTTAATCTCTGCCTAATGCCTATTAAAACCAATGGGCGAACTTTGAATTGAATTGCAGTGACTGAATTACAACAAGAAAAATGGCATCATTAATGAATCTATTTAAGTCATTGACTTCATTGGATGCTTCATTAGTTGCAACATTAAAATGGTCATTGGATGCTTCATGCCTGGATTGAATGCACCATCCTTAAGAATCAACGCTCAACTTTTACCTGCCCAATTAATGAAACATACTGAGACACAATCTCAGCTACCATGAATACTACACACTCTCAACCAATGCATCCTTTGAATGCACCAAACGTAATGTAGCAACGCTCAACTCCTTGACCAATTCACCTAATAAAACATCACAATTAATCAACTAACATAGCACACAGTAACTTATACATTTCAAACAACCCAAGCTCTGATCAGGCACCAAACTAGAATATCCATAGCTACTGCACCAGACTAAAACATCACAGTTAACAGACCGAACTCTTGCACCACAACTGATAAAACTTAAATTCCTCAATTGATAAAACATTACAATCATTAACATAAATGATCCAGCATAAACATCATCATCATAAATGGTTCAGATTGTCAAAATATACAATATCTTAAATCTTCGGTAAGTTTCCCTTCATAAAATAGTCGAATAAATTGATCACGACCTTCTCCATCAAGATTGTTCCAGTAGTAGTATTTTCCATCATGCTTAAGTAGGTGATCAACAAGGAGGATGATGCTCTCAAGGTTTATCCCTTCATTTTCTCGAAGATGCTTCATCAACCTAGCAGTTTTCTCCATTTTGAACTCCTCATCCAGAATTTGCTCTTGTTTGGAAAAGAGTCTTTCTGCTTTTTTGAAGATTACATCCACATTGTAGAGGGTTTCTTCGTCCTTGGAGAGTAGGCTGGACTGACTATACGGCTTTGATTTCCTATGCCTTCCACGGCTTACGCTAGCTTCACCATCCATACCAGATTATGCTTTGTCAACAAGAGTAGTGACCTTTTGCTTAGTTGACTCTTCAATTTCTTTTCACCAAAATCATCGATGATTTCGTTAACCCTTGCAAGTGTCGCAAGAGGTTCCTTTTCTGCCATAAGGTGGTCCCTTGCACCTGATCCTATAGCCGTGTACTGGCTGAATAGCTCGCAACACAAGTCATAGTAAGGGAAAGACTTACCTCTCAGTGCTAGGTACTTGTTGACTAGAACATTATCAAAGCAAAGAATGTATCTTCAACACAACCATAACTACGGGGATTAAAAAATGCATACACATTTCTTAAAGTCGTTATATCTATGCATATCTAGTTTGCATATCTTCAGAGTTGACAATGATGGCATGCATCCCTGGATCAATTGCCGCTCTACTAAATTTAGAAAATTCATTGAGTAAACGATATTGTTTACCCCAGTTATGCATTTTGTTCTCTACGTTTTTTGTTGTGACTGTACTGCCTTCCACCAAGGCTCTCACCTTAGAAGCAACCTTGTAGTGAGTGCACCGCTTTCATCCTTGGCCGACCTTCCAACCTTCAAGTATTAACTCATTCAGGACCGTGAGCAAGGCTTTTTCTTTGTTTGGAGTAAAATAAACCTTCTTACTGTTGGTAGGCTCCGGTACCGGTTCAACTTTTATCTTTTTCACGGTTGCCTCAATGGTTGTTCCTGGACGTTTATACGGTGTTGTGACACAAGATCTAGTCGTTGGAATAGGCTAAGTTAGATCATCAAATTTCTCAGAGGTCACTTCATCCCTTTCATAATAGTTGCTTGTTGCACTTATGCTTGTGACCTACATACAATCAACATAAGCATCTAACAAAGCGTGAAGAGTGAGCTTAACATGCTGCATAGTCATATTTCTAACAATTGGTACTAGGCACAACTAATGGAAAACAATCACAAACAATGTAGACAATCAGAACCAAATGGAAAAGAACACAACCAATGGAAAGAGTCGCAACAACTCGTAGTGACATAAACACAAATATATACTGAAGAGCTTCATCTAGCCCCTTGTGAATGTTAGGTTTCCCACAACCCGTTGGCTAAATTGTCCATGAATTGATTCTATCCGGGAAATGAATTCACAGACTAAATATGATCCTCTTACTCATCGGTAGCGTGATTAAGTTCTTCAACTCCAGGAAGGTGGTTAGCTGTCGGGTTTAATAATGGATCATAAGGTGTTACATTGATGATAAAATTGTGCAGCAACTCACAAGCTAAAATGACATCACATTGTCTGTTAATGTAATAGTTCATGGGGCTCCTTAACATAGCGAAGCACTTCTTCATTATACCAAAGTCCCTCTCTATAACATTGCGGGCTGCGGCGTGTCGCAAATTGAATAATTCTTTGTAATTTTATGATCTTCTATTTCCACCTCCCCATTCCTATAGATGATACCGTGTCTGCCTGTACGGAGTGAGAAAACCCTTACAATGCGTGTATCCACTATCACACCGATAGTAAGTTCCTGTAGGGACCAACAAATATAATATTTAACTAGAAGAAAGGATCATAACTCAAGCAATATCAGATTGAACTAACCATTTTGAATCCTCAATTTCTTTAAACATTCCTTGTTAGCCTCTTGAGTGATCCTTTGCAGAAACGCATATCTTTCAAATATTTGTCTAGTATCATGTATTTCGGAGGGCATTCCAATCACGCTTGCGTTTACGCGTATGCGGCCGTTTGGCACTGTTTGGTTATTGTTATGCTAATACAATGATTGTAGGCAGAGCACTAACCTAAACTCTTGCGCAAACCCAAAAAGTCACAGCATCCAATAAATTCAGTATAGAAGTCTACTAAAAAAGTCATCCACCAATGCAAATAGCTTACTATTATACTTGCTTGAAAATGAATGAACAAATTTACCACCGCAATACGTATGTTGGTAAATGAAACCAACATAAAACAAGTAGAGCTATGATAGATCCTTTGCATTAATGACATCAAATCTCATTATACAAAACATTGCAACCGAAGTCATTTTCTTGCATAGTGGAACAAATGAAACATGTTTTCAGAACAAAGACATTGCTAACAACATTACTGACAAATAGCTTCAAACCAATTGAAGCAAAATGTAAACTCTCAACGAACTAAATACTCTGTTGCCAAATAGCATCACTCAAATTGAATTCAAATTTGAAGCAAACTTTGAACTCTCAACAACAGTGTTGCCCTAAAACAAATTGAATCAAAATTTGAACTCCAACCTAAGCAATTTAAAAATTACAAATCATCATAGGGTATCGATCTACAAAGATAATATACAGTTTAAGGTATTCAAAATTTGGGGAAACTACCAAATTATGACACTAGTTAACAATCCAAATAATGAGAAGGTAAAATTAGACTAAACCCATAAAAATAGATTCAAAAATTCGAGAATTACAATAACCCTAGGCTAAGAAAAATCAAAAATAATAGATTGTAAATAAGAAGTTGAATGGTATAAATAAGAGGTTTATGGTTACATAGATGAAGAATGTGGACACCCGGTTGTAGTGCTGTCACTCGAAAGGAGAAGCCTCTGAAGGAGGAGATAGTCGTTCGACGAGAAGAACACAGAGGTTGACACGTGAGTCCGTGCGAAGATATGAGAAATTAGGAATAACATAACTTCACTCATGGCTCAAAAGTGGGATAATGGAATCCGTCATTTTTTGCGGGATAAAAATTGGGGAGGTGACACGCAGATATCCCGATCCGAGTAGTTAACAAACGGGCCGGGGATAATTACTGTGTGTGTACCGAATAGTGAATAAAGGTGAATAACCTTCAGTTACAACACTTTATTCGGTTTGTCACCCATACGGTTATGTATCCATATGCTTTCTTGTTCCGGTCTTATCCTTGAAAGCCATTTACTGAGTAAGGCCTCGTTAAATAGTGTGGGACTTCGAACACCCATACCATGTTCTGTTATGTGTGTACATATTTCACTTCAGGCACCCAACTGATTTTCGTGGCCCCCCAAGCTTCCTCCTCATAGAAAATATCGTTGCGTACTCTCCATTTTTGTTATGACTATTGCAGAGCCGTATACAAGGATGGGAAGTAAATAGGGAGGCTGCATAAAACTTATTTGAGGAGGGTAATTCGGCAGCCAAAAGATAAGTACTTCGATATCGAAATGGATTCATTGATTTGAGGGCAGGTTCTCATGTACTGAGTCTCTTTTATTGGCACCGAGAGGCTACCGAGATACGATAATGGGAGAGAGCCCACGTTGCAGTGACATTGTGAAGCAAATGCAAGGACTTGGAACTTCATTCATGTTTAAGCCAACCAGAGGGAACTTTGCAAAGTTGTTCTTTAAGCCTGACCACACTTCAAATGTTGTAATAATTAATCCATGGACTGTTCTAATTTTGAATAAGGATACTTGTGCGTACACTAGTTTATGAGTTTGAGCAGTGAAATAACAAATTAAAGTAATATGACCTATCTAAAAAAGTAATGTGTTTATATTTATGTTCATTATAAATATGGAATTCGTTTTCTTGTCCATGGAATAAAAAAAAAAATTCAATCTTAGGTGTTGAGACAGTTTATATTTATGTTTTCTTATCCATCTTTAGTGTGATGAATCATTTGAACGAATCACAGAGACAGAGTAAATTTTTTATATAAAAAAAATTCAATCTTAGGTGTTGAGAAATAGCACTTTAGGAAATGCACCAAAAGATGGATAAGTTTTTTTGATAAATCAAATTTCATATATACGATAAAGAAATCTTTACAAAGAAAAAACATCGAACTAGTTCAAGACTAGATCCCTTGGATCAATAGACCTAACAGGATTAAATCAGTGATTGGTTCCTCAATCATGAACTGTGACATCCGGCCCTACCATCTAATCCTCTAGTATAACTAAGGGTGATCAGGTACATGACTCCCTTAACGTAATAAATGCACATACATCTCCGCATTCAATTCATCGCCATCACCCGCTCTTCACCCAATAGATTATCATGACTATCAACTTATCGATACATTTTTATAGGAATATCGGTACATAGCTTCTTCTTGTTTAATGAGTTATCCCTGTAATGAATAAAGGATATAGCCGGTCGGACCAGAAATCACAGGTCACTTTTAAGGTAACAATCACCCTCATTATCCTACCAAGCCCTATCTCATGATGTATCTTTGTTGGTAGTCGAAGTGCATAGCCACACTAGTATTAGGATCTTGATTGGTCTGTGGATGCCTCTTAAATGTCGAATGGCCAGGAGCAGCAGATGAGTCTGGGATGTGCCTCCACCTTGCCATATGACATCTTGTTGCATTTAGATCTTCTTTATCACGATTGGGTCCAACCTGAATATGTGCTGCTACAAGAGTGTTGTATCCTTTACTTCTTTGCTTGTATCTTTCCACAATGAATGAAACAAGATGTCTCCAGCACCTAACCTCTATATACTTGCTCCGCCAGGTCGGTTCAAGTGATTGAATGAGTCTCCAACACCTAACCTGTACCTGAATGAAGAAGGATGTTAGTGAGGTTGCACTATAGGCTTCCCTTTTTCTATACTTCTACTGAAAGTCCATTTGATCCTTGTGGTCATGGTATACAAATAGTACAGCCTCCATCTCCTCAGCACTTGCAAACCATGAAGCCAACAAAGTTATTAATGCACAATACCTTAGCAAGGCAGATAGCACCAGGTCAGTGAGCTCCTTCAGTGTAAGTCATTTTAAAGTCAGACAAGCCTGCGACTGCTGTAGCCAATCTGTAAAGTTGTAGGGAAAGGATTTCTCTTGTTTTCTTGATCTGATCCACAACCACGATTGCATTTGGATGCTACGAAGTAGTAGTTGATTGTGAGGTAAAACTGCTAAGAAGTGTGCCTTATTCCTAGCTTTCCAAGTAGACCACATTATGACCATCCAAATGGAAGTCCAAGCCTGAGAATGAATTCCTGGTGATGCTAAGGCCAAAAATGTCTGTAAATTAGGGACAACAACTTTCGTAGGTAAGGACAACCAATTTGATATGCCTTCCCACAATTTAGGGATAATAGAACAGTTCTAAAAAAGATGGCCAACAATTTCATCTTCAGTACCGCATAGTGGGCATAATATTTCCTGAGCTACACGGATAACCCCTCATCTCTGTAGGGTATCTTTTGTAGGAACAGCGTGTTGGATCAACAACCAAACAACAAAGCATACTTTCTTTGGTGCAAAGCTACTCCATATATGCCTCGTGAGGGAAAGGGGAGCTGAACAGAAAGTGTGCTGAGTGGTAGAAGTGATCAACTTATAAGCCTCACTTACTGTATATTTTCCTTCATTGCTGCTTTTGAAGATATACTTGTCCATGGTATTTTCATTTGGCAAGAAGCTCAGTAAGTCAGTCATTGGCTAGATTAGCCAACTCAATACGTTCTTCAGCCCTGAGTTGCCTTCACCATCTCCAGCACCATAACCAGAAATCATTAGACCAGCTACCTGCATCAGCAACACATATCTCTTTGCTTAACTCAATCCTGAATAGCCTCGGATAACGATCAGATAAAGCAGAATTATTCCACCATTTGTCAGTCCAAATTCTGATGCGTTCCTCATTCCCTAGTTTTAACTGAATGTTATTTGAGAACCATCTTTGATTTAGAGTTCAAGCAAGTTAAGCCACCAATCTAAAGCATAGGATCTACCTCTCGATCGTCCAACAGTTGGGATAGTACCAACAAGGAGAAGTGCTCTCTTTTCAGCAATAAGCAGAGGAGTATTACTTCCATACTTTGATCTTAGGATGTCCATGATAAATGAAGGTTCGTCATTGAGCAGTTGAAGCCCCCATTTGCACAACATTGCCATATTAAAGGTGGGTAGACATCGGATACCAAATCCACAATTATCCAGTGAAGTTATAACTTTTTTCCAAGAGGAAAGGCACATCTTTCTTTTCTTAGCAGATCTACTCCATAAGAAGTCTCTTTGGATGGAAGTTAGGTGCTTTATGACAGAGATGGGAGCCCAATAAACAGAGAAAAAATGGGATGGTTGAGGTGATAAAAATAGAGTTCAGAAGTATCATCTTGCCACCTGATGATAACAGTTTGTGCTCCCTGGCTGATAGAGCATTTGTATACTTGTCGATGACTCGGTGCCAAGTGCTTGTTTTACTTGTTTTAGCACCCACAGCCAACCCCAAGTACTTGAAGGGGGTATTGGCTGACTCACAGTTTAGATATGATGCCATATCCTCCAAAATGTCAGCCTCCAAATTCACTCCAAACAACTTCCTCTTGGCAAAATTAATCTTTAGGGCAGAAATAAGTTCAAAATTCCGTAATATGGCCTTAAAAGCTATCACTGATCACCAATCAGCCAGGCCAAACATGAGGGTGTCGTCAGCAAATTGCAAGTGATGAATTTGGACCTTGTTTCTGCCAATGCACAATCTAGAAAAAAATCCTTGCTCTGTGGCCTTGTTTATCATTGCAAAAAGAGCTTCAGCTGCTAATAGAAAAGGAAATGGGGAGATAGGATCACCTTTCTTGATGCCACATGATGGAAAGAATTCTCTATTCAGGCTCCCGATATCAGAAGTGGAGGCCGAATCCAATAGGCCCTTGATCCACCATGACCAACATAAGGGGAAGTTCATTTTTGACATCATATCTAGTAGAAAATTCCAATTAATTGTGTCAAATGCCCTCTTGAAATCCACCTTAAATATTAGGGCTCGCTTGCGCAGCTTTTTAACCTCATCTATAACCTTTTTTGCAATCACAACACTATCGGTCAGTTTCCTCCCACTGATAAATGCAGTTTGTGTGTTGCTGATTATTTCTCTAAGTACTAGTCAGAGCCTGTTAGCTAGGATCTTAGAAATGATCTTTGGCATTGAACCAATGAGAGTTATTGGCCTATAATCTTTCACGAATCTGGGAGCAGAGGATTTAACTACCAAACTTATATGAGCAGCGGTACTGCCCCTACAAAGCTTTTTTGTCCGGTAGAAATCATGTAGTAGCTGCATTATATAAGGCTTTAGCATGTGTAAAAAGTGCTTGATGAACTTAATTAGGCCCAGGAATTTTATTCCCACCACAACCGGACATAGCAACCATCATCTCAGTCTCAGTAAAGGAATGTTGCAAGAAGTTCCTGCTCAGATGATTTAGCCCTCTCATCCGCATGCACAGAAGAGGTCTGACTGGAGATTTCTCAGTAAACTTGTCCTTGAAATGCAGTAGAAAGCATTCTTTAACCATGTACGGATCATCCAGCCAGATTAAATCATCCCAGACTCCAGTAATGTTATTACTGGCTCTGGATTTTATCAGGCTACTATGGAAGAATGTTGAGTTTGCATCACCTTGTTGCAGCCATTCGATCCGAGACTTCTGATAATTTACACAGTTCAGTTGTCTTGACACACTGTCCAAACGCAGATGCAAATCAGTTAGGTGTTGGTGATCAATTGAAGAAGAGGAATCTACTTCTGTTGCCAGCTCAATGTCTCTGATATTATGAAGCAGAATCTTCCTCTACTCAACCATATTCTTAGGTCTGGTAAAGTTACAGGCCTTAATAGTTTCTCTTAAAAGCTTGAACTTAATCAATAGCTGGTAACTCATAAATCCAGGAATAGTGGTATGTCTCTAGTACTGATCTATCAGCAGATTAAAGACTTTATCCGTGAGCCAAGAGTCAAGGAACTTAAGTCGCTTAGGACCTCAATTCAGTTGTTGGGAAGATAAGCTAATCGGGCAGTGGTTGGAGCCCTCCTTCTCAAATCCTTCCTGAATCCATGATTCATCTGAGTCCAACCATTTCATACTAACCAGAAATCTATCCAGTCGGCTCATGGCTTTTAAGGACTTTAAGTGTCATGTAAACTTTCTTCGCTCTATTTTTAATTCCTGCAGCTCCAAATTTTTGATGAAAGAATTGAAAAGTGTTACTTCCTGCACATAATTGTGAGCAACTACTCCCTTCCTCTCACTGATTTTGACTACAACATTAAAAGCTCCCATAACACAACACTTGTCCTTCTTGAGTGGCATTAGGTAATCTGTCAAGATTTTTCACTGATCTACTTTCTTTGACACTTCATTAGGTCCATAAACGTTTATCATATGAGACATAATGGCTTCCCCTAGCCAATGGCCAAAAATGCCTAGAATCCCTTCATCCGCAAATACTGACACTTTAGTGAATCTACTCTTGTTCCAAATACAGAGCAAGCCTCCTGATTGTCCAGAAGATCCTGAGAAGAACCAGTCAAAATCATTGTCATTCCATAAATAAACGCATAAGTTTCTCTCAATATGACTCAACTTTGTTTCTTGAAGGCTCATAAAGTCCACTTTCTCCTTTATAATCATCTGCTTAACATGTCTTCTTCTCTCTATACTCCCTAGCCCCCAAACATTGTATGTAAGGAGCTTCATAAGCATAGCTTTTTGTTGCCCCTTGTGAGGGGGGTTGAAGACACTGGGCCATTGACAGCCATCTCCTCCAGCAGATTACAAAACATATCATGATTAGTACCATACACAACACCAAGCTTAGAACCAATAGACATAATGGAGTCCACTTTGAAATGCATAGGATCAACCATCTTCCAGGGGGTAAAGGCTTCCAGTGAGTGATCCGAGTGTTCAGTTGAATCATCATCGCCATCAGATAGCATTGTAGAACAGTTTCAGAGTCTTCATACTTCCATGATGATGTACTTTGTTCTGCTTCCATAATGTGCAGAGTATACGGGGCATTGTCAATTAGAACCTGCATACTGAGATTAACTTTATGGTCCAAGGGAACTACAACGAACAGAAAAGCAACTTCTAGATTTTTCTTGGAGAGAGTTACATCATCAATACTAATTAGAGATCCAATCTGATTGCCAATAGCTGCAAGGTTATGCTGTGACCATGCCTGGAAAGGTAGTATGTATACTTGTAACTTGCAAATTCTACTGTTAGATGGCTTTCTGGGAGACCATGGATTGATATCCTTTACCCATGCTGCCAACCACCCCTGATCATTCCTCATTAGATTAACCAAATCAGGCGGTTCCTCCTCCCAAATCAATATAGTGCTAGGACCCGCGGGGCTAACCATAATGTTCAAATAACCTGCAGATCATAGACTTCTTTGAAGGTCTCTACCGGTGACTTTGGGGGTCAAGGTAGCAGTATAACTACGTATAAGCCAAGAGTTCGGCACTACTTCAGTGGTGAAGGATAGCACCTCAGCCGGATCAGAACCAGATGGAGAAGCCACAAATTGCTTATTAGACTTCGGAATCAACTGATCCGCTTTCGTTGTAGTTAAGGTGATGTGGATTTTTGTCAGCGGAAGATAAACGTGGAGTCGGGAAGTTATTCTTGTATCAACAAAAACATACCAATTGACAAAATTCGAAATTAATAAAAATAAAAGGATAGATTTTGCAACCCAACAAAAGTTACACGAAATAGAAGGATGGAAAAGAACGGAGATAGAAGAAACGTATTATGCCGTAGAAACCCAATCAAAC
>JAOWBN010251847.1:0-11563 GCA_028565015.1 Pinguicula moranensis | reverse complement strand
CAATTAGCTCGCCTCTTAAACCAGATTCCAACTCAAGAAAATAACCAACCCATTCATTTGAGCACAAAGATTCAGTACGATAACTATACCCTATGGGCCAGATTGATGAAAGTAGCCATTGGAGGCCGCGGTCGCCTACGCCATTTGACGGGCAACCCGGAACCTCCAGCCACCAACTCACCAGATTACCCTCAATGGGAACAGGCTGATCTCTGTGTCTGTTCTTGGCTTCTCGATAACATCGACCGAAATTCGGTCAACCGATTTGTGGAATATCCCACAGCCAAAGCTTTGTGGGCGGGACTTGAGACAACTTATACCAGCGGGGCAGATTCTTTTCAAATTTTTTATCTAACCGTTAAAGCTAACGGGGAGCGACAGGGAGATCGGACCCTAGAGGATGTTTACACCGTTTTACAACGGATTTGGCGTGAAATTGATCGCCGAGAATCGAATCCAATGTCTTGTCCTGCTGATATTGCCATCTACCAGCGTATTCGAGAGGAGACTCGACTGTTTCAATTACTAGCAGCTGTGAGTCCAGATTTTGATACCACCAAACGTGATATTCTCAAAACGGATCCATTGCCGAGTGTAGAAAACGCCTATGCAACTCTCCGCCGAGAGGCTGCACGCCGTCAAATTCTACACCCAGCCGCAGATAACAATATTGCTAGTGGCCTTTCTACCAAACCTAGAACCCAAAAAGAGACTGGCGGCTCACGGTCACAGGGGGTCACGGTCAGCCACCCCAAATTCCGGGGGTAAAACATCATTCCGTTCGGGCCAAATCGATAAGAGCAAACTATGGTGTTCGGATTGTCAAAAACATGGCCATACGACGGACAAGTGTTTCAAGAGAATTGGATACCCCGATTGGTGGTATGAAATGCATAACTTACCAAAACCGACGGCCGCCACTGCCGTAGGAGAGCCTGAACCCGCCACGGCCGGCGACATCCACGGCGGCAAAGTTACCTCTGGTTTTGGAGGATTTACCACCGGAATGGGTCTATCCCTAGATGCACCAGATGGCGGAAATGTCGCCACTTCGTCAGTCTCTCGCGATTGTGAAGGTAAGCAGACGATTTCGAGAGTTACGGCTTCTGTTCTGCCTATTTTTTCCATGACTTGTTCAGGTACAAAGACGGAAATACCCCTCAAGTTCGTGGAATCACCATATTGCCATTCTGGAAAATCACCGCGAAGTCCTGTCTGTTCGCGTGTTTTCCAAAACGGTCCCCAAGTTTCTGGAAATTGCAGTCCTCGACCCCACGGTTGTCTGCATTCACCAGACTGCCCTCGATTTTTCGGAAAATCACAGATTGGCCCCCGCCCAGTTTGGAAATTACCGATCAGCCCAGCCACTTTCCAGAATTTACAGGATACACCCAACATTAATAATCCACGTTATTTCAAGCCCGGGTGTTTTGATTTGCCTGATCCGGATCCACCAGACCTTTGTTCTGCCCACGCTTATGCCACTCCGGCATCCTTGGGTCGAAAAATGTCTAAGTGGCTTCTTGATTGTGGAGCCACCGATACAATGACATATGATGAGGCTGATTTATTGACATGCGTGCCCTACACCAAGACTAGTATTCAGACTGCCAATGGGAGTGTATCTCATGTTCAGGGAGCTGGCTCAGTTGAAATTTCTCCAAAATTAAAATTATCAAATTGTCTGCTTGTGCCATCCTTATCTTGCAAGCTATTATCAGTTAGCCAGTTGGCTAAAGAATTACATTGTCTGGTTTTAACGTACCCCTCGTTCTTTCTTCTACAGGACCTTCGGACGGGGGAGATCATTGGGTGTGGTACTGAGCGAGGCGGCCTGTACTACGTGGATGAGGTGGCTCAACAAGGAACCGTTGGACTTGCTCGCGGGACGGCGGATGAGCATGTACGATTGATGCACCAACGTCTTGGTCATCCATCCCTAGGGTACTTAAAACGATTGTTTCCTTCCTTATGTCAGAACATTAAAACTCTTGCCTGTGATTCGTGTAACTTGGCCAAGAGCCATCGTCATGTCTATCCTAGTACTGATACTCGTGCTTTGCGTGCTTTTGATATTATTCATTCTGATGTTTGGGGTCCTGCTCCCACCTTGGGACAACATTCGGTTTGGTATTTTATTTTGTTTATTGATGATTTTTCGCGAATGACCTGGATATATTTTTTAAAATCCAAATCTGAGGTCCCTTCTGTGTTTAAAATATTCTATAAGATGATTTCCACTCAATTCCAACAATCAATTCGCATTCTTCGCTCTGATAATGGGGGGAGTTTGTTAATGCCTCCATGAAATCTTTCTTTCAAGAACAAGGTCTCATTCACCAAACTACATGTCCTAATAGCCCACAACAAAATGGTGTTGCAGAAAGAAAAAATAGGATTATCCTAGAGGTTACCCGTGCCCTCTTAATCGAGTCACAGGTCCCTTCCCAGTTTTGGCCTGATGCTGCTGCTACTGCCACTTATCTGCTGAATCGCCTACCTACTCGAGCTTTAAAATTTGCCACCCCACTCCATACACTCTCCCAACATCATCCCGAGTTTGTTCCCCTTACCTTACCTCCTAGGGTGTTTGGATGTTCGGTTTTTGTTCATATTCCTCGACATGACCAGACTAAACTCAATCCCTGTGCTTTGAAGTGTGTCTTTCTTGGGTATGGGATCACTCAGAAAGGGTATCGGTGCTATCATCCTGCTTCTCGTCGAACCTATATCACAATGGACTGTAATTTCCTTGAGTCAGAGTTCTTTTATCCTTCCCAAACTCGTGGTCAGGGGGAGACTCCAGTTGATCCACTCAGTTGGTTGCTCAGTCCGTCTGTGCCCTTGTCTGCTGACCCACAAGAGCTTGTCGCAGGAACCACCGAGATACCTCCCATGGAAATACAGATCACCTCACTCGGTGATCACGATGTGCTTTCCCCCGTGCCAATGTCTCCTGAGGTAATTACTGCTGACTCAAATAATGAACTTGTCTCAATTAATACTTCTGATGAACAGATTATAGACACCTCTGAGATTTCTATTCTACCTCCAAGACAGAATAGAGGCATTCCTGCATAAAGATATGAACCAGACCATATTCCGGGGACATCAAAGTATCCTATGGCTAACTTGTCCAGGGGGAGATTGACTACCCAAGCTAATGTGTACTTGACATCTGTCTATTCTGTACAGATTCCCAGAACTATTGCTGAAGCAAAAACCAAAACAGAATTGTGTATAGCCATGTACGAAGAAATGCAAGCCCTAGAAAAAAATGGAACATGGGAAAAATGTGAACTACCACCGGGACATAGACTTGTCTGATGCCGATGGGTATTTACTGTTAAACACAAAGCTGACGGAACTATTGAAAGATATAAAGCTCGGCTAGTTGCTAAGGGATTCACTCAGACCTACGGGTTAGATTATTCCGAGACCTTCTCTCCCATGGCAAAAATTGACACGATTCGAGTTTTGTTCTCTATTGTAGCCAACTTAGAATGGCATATCATCAGTTTGATGTAAAGAATGCTTTTTTGCATAGAGACCTAAAAGAAGAAGTGTATATGGAACCACCTCCGGGGTACACCTCAGATTTCAAAAAGGGAGAAGTGTGTCGACTGAAGAAAGCACTTTATGGCCTAAAACAATCGCCTCGCGCATGGTTTGGGAGATTTTCTCTAGCCATGAAAAAATATGGTTATTCTCAGAGCAATTCTGATCATACATTATTTCTCAAGAGACGAGGTAAGCTGATTACTTGCCTCATCATTTATGTTGATGATATGATACTGACAGGAAGTGACGAGATTGAAATTCAAGCACTTCGAAAGAATCTATTTCAAGAGTTTGAAATGAAGGATCTGGGACATTTAAAATATTTTCTCGGCATTGAGGTACTCAGATCAACTCGTGGAATTTTCATTTCACAAAATAAATATATATTGGATTTGTTGGCTGAAACAGGTATGCTAGACTGTAAACCTAGTGAAACACCAATGATGGTGAATCACAAGTTACAGATTGATGAAAAGACAAGTCTAGCTAACAAGGAACAATATCAGAGGCTAGTTGGAAAGTTGATATATCTTTCACACACTAGACCTGACATAGCCTATGCAGTAGGCGTGATTAGTCAGTTTATGCACAAGCCTCAGGTTGATCATATGGAGGTTGCACATCGAATAGTCAGATACTTAAAAGGGACAGCTGGTTATGGAATCTTGTTTAAGAAATCCAATAATCTTGATATTCAGGGATATACTGATGCAGATTGGGCTGGCAATTAGATAGATCGACGATCAACCGCTGGATACTTTATGATGATTGGCGGGAATCTTGTAAGTTGGAGAAGCAAAAAAATAGAAAGTTGTTGCTCTCTCTAGTGCTGAAGCTGAGTTCAGAGGAGTTGCACGAGGATTAGCAGAAATATTATGGCTTCGAAAACTTCTTTCAGAAATGGGTTTCAATATTAATCATCTAATCCCACTATGGTGTGACAGCAGGGCAGTCATAAGTATTTCAAGCAACCCTGTCCAACATGATAGGACCAAGCACATAGAGGTGGATCGCCACTTCATCAAAGAAAAGATAGAAGACAATATGATCAGCCTTCCATTCATTCGATCAGATGAACAACTGGCGGATATTTTGACCAAGGCTGTCTCCAGACAAACCTTTGAAAAATTCTTGTGCAAGTTAGGTATCGGAGACCCGACAGCCAAACTTGAGGGGAGTGTTAGTTATTAAGGATAATTGTAAATCAGTTGATGATTAGTGGGCAGGAAATATTGTAAATAGGAAAAGGATCGTGACTTGAGTCACGATCCTTTCTCTATCTAATCACAATCCCACTACCACTAGAACTCTCTCCCTCTCCCTATATCTATGTAACACACACAGAAAACGAATAAGAAAAATTATTCTTCCGATCCTAATCTAACACAAGCCACCCATTAGTAAAACCTATAAGGAGGATCTCTTGCTCTTCATCTTCATATTTCTTGTGAGACATAACTCGTAAATCTTTCTTGTCTTATCATAATTGGCACAGGTGAGATAACAACCCAAGATAATGTTGCACGACTTCGCATCGACACCAGTAGCCTAATCAGCCTGCATCTCGGCAGAATATTTCTTCTGCCCCCCTTAAGATTCTACTTCGACACGCGAGCAGATTCGAGTTGAGCACAAAGCTTACCACCATTCTTTCATCTCGGCAATAAAGGTATCTTACCTCTGCTTACAGACTTGTAAGGAGGCAATTAAGGTATATTAACTGCTTAGACTTGTAAGGAAGCAAAAAAGGTATTTGCTACTTATTACATAATTGAAGGACATATTTATATTTTTAATAAATTTTACGTACATTAAAAAAAAATTTACTGAGGTTTGTGAATTTAAAAAACAGAATTCATATTTTGGTTTTTTAAATTCGGATATCCAACATCAAAAAAATAAATCGTTTAGTTAAAAAAATGAATAGTTCAAATTCTAATTGGGATATTCAAACCTATGTCATATGGGAAAAGCAATGGAACAACAAGAAGCTTAATATATTTTCAACCATATTGAAATTTGGGGATTAGATATTCGAAGCTTCTTATAATTATATAAAGAAATTATTTTTGTTGCGATTCAATATACATTTTTTTATTTGATATATTAATTTTCAGCAACTTTATTAATAAAAACAATCTAACAGGTAATTTGGGTCTTTATTGTTAATGGGATTTCCTATGTTCTCAAAGTATTATTATCCTAGATTGGAACTATGTTCAGTTTTGTTCTTTATCTGGCCCAAATCATTAGTTTTGGGTGTTAACTTCTGTTAAAATTGGATATTTACTTACCTACTTTCGCTTATTTATACAAGCTCAATCCATCTGCCAAGTTTTGTTCTTTATACAATTGTGGATCCCATATGCTAAGGTGCCGAATGAAGCTTTTTTTCTAATTAAATGCAACTTGGATCAGTTGAATAGTAGCTAATACCGCCCAATCATAATTCAATTATAATACTAATTTGCAACCCGACAGCAATTATCTCTAAGCTGTAAAATATTTAATTTTATCGATCTGTTGCATTCACATAGTTATGACTTCTAAATAATAAAAATTAAGACTCGATTTGGTGGGATGCGCATGGCCCGTGAAGTAGTGCAACGCATGGGCGACGCTCGAAGGCCCAAGACAGCAAGCTGCCTTTATGGGCCTTCTCCCTAAAAAAATTTATTTAATATCGTGTGGGCCATTGGCCCACGTATCAGATATTAAACTGATAAGAACAGATACTACACTTGATCTTAGCCAAAAGGCCGAGAAAGGTATGAGGGTTCCAATTTATCCAGCAAAGGTTTTTATAAGGCAGGTTCGGCAGTGTTGTGTTTCCATAAACGATGTGGGATAAACACATACTGTAGTCAAGTAGTGTAGTTTGAAAGCTTTCTCAGTATAGGGATTACGGTCTACGGATCAAATCTCAGATACAAATAATGAGAGATTCAACTTATGGGATTTCCTGTTTGTCTTCAAGTATTCTTGGATAATAGATTGGACTATATTCAGTTTTGGATAATTTATTTTTTGGATCTATGATTACGGGTCTTCAATCTGAATTTGCTCAAACTGAGCCTGTCACGTAAACCATTAATAAGACTCACTACTTGTAAGAATTTGTCATTGATTTCGAGACTTTACATTTTCTCATTAATCTTGCTTAACCGCTTAAGTTATTAAGGTTCAACAATTTTATTAGTATCAAGATCTCAGTACAATGCAAATGCTGGTACTGACCACAATTTAATTTAAGCGAAGCATGTACAAATTCGAGTCATAAAACACGCATCATAAATTTATTACATTATTTAACAAGCACAATTTTTTTCCTGGTAAGATTTACTTAGAATTGAACCTGAGAAATGAGCAAGTCAAATGGCTGCAAACTCATATCATAGATTTCAATTTTCTGCAGTCAGCATTCAACTCAAACCATGACAAGGAAAAGATACATCTATGGAGAAACGTAGCTAAGAAATGTTCACTTCAAAGAAGATGAAGATCACAACATTACATCCCATTGAGAGTGACTACAATCCGGCGAGGTGTTGCCGCATCCCGGTGCTCACACAGCCATATTCCCTGAAACAAAGCAATGAAATTCATCAAGGATTCTCCAGTCTAGTGTAATGGAGAGAATTTAAACCATCTTTAGTGACACCCAAAGAATGATGAAATAATCCTTAAAGTGTCCATGTATACAAAAGTTGGACAAAGTGAATGCATCTCAAATGGATTATCCCATCAACTTTACTCTTCTTTTCTCATCTCCATTAACCATTCTAACTGCCAAATAAATCGTATGCTAAAGTTCTTTTTCCTACATAGACCAGCAATGCAATTTGTTCCATAGATTATTTCTATATGTTTTCGTCACGTGCTTGCAAAGGAATATATCAGGTAGGTTCTTAAGTACATACCTGCCAAGTTCCCATGTTTAGTTTTCCATTTGTGATGGGTATCCTGTAGAAGAGTAGGAAATACGAACAACAGTTAATCAGTTTCATCCGCTACCAAACTCTACCATAAAATCAGAAAAAAGAACCAATCAAAAATCTCACGTGAGGGTGCAGCCAAACATGGACGACTTTATGTGTGCTGGCATGTCATCTGGGCCTGAAAAAGTCAGATGCATGTTAAATATACATTTGATCAAAACAACAGGAGGTCATTTGAGCAAATACCTTCCAAAGTATGCTTCCATGGTGCAGAAAATCCCTTGAACCATGAAAAACAGATGATCATTATTGGCAAAAAAGTGCATGCAACTGAAGGCAGCTAAGGAGAATGAGAACCCACCTCAGGTACTACTCGGTTCAAGAATGTCTCTGTATCGTCTCTGACATCCGAGTCATAATTTTCGTTGATAGTCAGTGATGCACTTGTGTGCTGCACTGTTGCATACATATGCTTTTCAGCGAAGAAGAGAAGAAGTAGACAAAAGCAACATTCTTCAATAGATAGAATCCACTTAAACTCACGAAAGAAATGAGCGAGGCCGCACTTAAACCCTGATAAATCCTGCTCAATCTCCTTCACAATCTGAGACAGGTGAAAGACAATGAAGCAAAAGCATAAACATAGGAGTAATATTGGCAGAGAAGAAAGGTAGACTTGTCAGATCAGAAAAACAGAAACGACAAAAGAAAGTTGCACAATATTTTCTTTTTCATGTTGCTGTCGGGTAAAAGGTCTAAAGGATGCCTAGTGTGGCTTTGTTAAGGCAAACATACTTGAAAAAACTAATCAAAATTGTAATACAACAATCAATAACCTGACCATTGGAAATGGATGAATAAAAGAAACATGAGAGAGATGTTCCGACATAAAATATAAAGTGAGACCTGAAAGAGGAAGGAGGAAGATATATGTGGAAAGTTTTGAAGATCCTAAAGTTTAAATATGGCTAATTTATATGCTTTTTAAATAAATACTGCAGGTAAAGCGAAGAAAGGTACAGGTCACCAACAGGCAGAGAAATTTCAACAAGAAAATCCTTGCAATCCACCACAACTTCAAAAGTACTTAGTGATTTCATTTATAAATTCAACAAGGATGTAGATCATCCATTCACACTTCATGAGCTCAATTACGTTAGTTAAGCCACTATTAAATCAAACAACATCGAAACAGAATTCTTCGATTTAGTAACTCCATGAAATACCCGTGTTCATCAGTACTCACCAGAAGCGACAGTATTAGGATTGTCAGCCACCAATTTGGGAAGTCCAAACAATAGCAAAGTTTACGGCATTAACAGAATGCGTGCAAAATAACCACATAATCACTATACAACTCTATAAACTTAGAATATAAGATATATGAGGTTAGCAAGTCTTAGCAATAGGGTGTTTCCCCTCACTCCTCAGCCCAGATAGTATAAGTTTAAAGTTATCCCTCTGCAGATAGTAACATGCAAGAAGTGAAACTCATGATCATGTACCAGTATTTGGAAGCAAAGAAGCCCAAACAGGATAAAGAAAAAATCTTGGCGGTAATCACTATCCTTCTAGGGATTACTCCACCAATAGTGCTTCCTAGGCCTTTATTGATAAATGATCATAGAAATCCGAAAAACTATACTACCGAGTCAGATAAACCGACACGAAAATCCACTATGGAGCTATCAATTACAGATGAATATGGGATGATACATACCTTTGAGGTGATGAGATGGCATCCCCGCCTCTGCGCAGGAATAGTTACAGTCTTCTGAGCCCACTTGGCAGGATTTACAACCGACGATGGCGCCGCCATATCCAGATGAGGATGACCCACGGAAAGCTGCTGGTGGTTCTTGATTATCGGTGATTTCCTTTTCGTATAGTTGGACTTGGAATTATAATACCTGGTGATTGGTACGAGCTTCACTGTGGATATCAATGGCGAAGAAGGCGGTGATAGCACCGCAGCTTGCATTTGTACTGCTGATTCAGAAAACGGAAAGATGAATCGATTTTCAAATACTCGCCTTATGATATAATAATAATAATAATAATAATAATAAATAAATAAATAAATAAATAAATAAAAAATAAAAACTTGATTTATTTTTTTGGAATTTAAAAAAAAAAACTTCTTACTAAAAGAAAGTGTTTCAATTACGCTAAATTTGGAATATAGATTCAGGAAAAAAAATCCCGGGTGGAGGGCGAAATATAAAGTTAATATAAAAAATATTAAAAATAATTAAATAATTTTACAAAAAACTCTTTTCCCACGCACCACTTTCTTCCAGATTTAATATTCTCATTCAAAACCAACAATAACCAACATTATACCAATAAATTAAGGTTGAAAAGGTATCAAAAGATAGTTTGGCGCAACTTTTCTAATTAGAGGAGACAAATTATACATTTACATTCCCAAAATTACTATTTTACTTTGAATTGAAAGAAGCAAGGTAGATAAACGGAATCGCCTGTTTTGAATTGAAGGGAGCCTGGCCCGCCTCTTTTTAACAGGTTAAAAAATTCAGCTCAGTAACGCCTGTTTATAGAAAATATGTAGGCCCGAGCCCGTATTATGGGCCGTGCCAGTCCCATTTAGGAAATGGGTCACCATTTTTTATATTATATATTATTATTAGTACTATTTTTTAAAAGAAAATGAATGTTGGGGTTAGATTTGACCTCCTGCCATCCCAATACACAAGTATATGCCTTAACCACTAGGTTACACGACGCTTATTGTAATAAAGATATGTTTTTAATGTTTTTAATATAAAACTGGGCATGCGGATTAAATTCGCAAATTCAATGCAGACCTGGCCCATTTACCCATTTTTTGCGGGTATGCTGGGCCCATTTGTCTATCTCTAGAAGAAATAGTATAAAACTAGCCAACAATTGAAGAAAATGGTGTGTTGTAAATTAATAAATAAATACGGATTGCAAGTGCTAGAAATGAACAAAATAAAGAGCAAAGATGTAAAAGTTTTTTCTCTTCACTCAATATACGCCCTTTCTCTTTAATTTTTCTTCTTTTCTCATACAAGACAACACTTGTATATATAACATACAATTGCCACTAAATACAATTGCATTTCTTCGTAACATACCACATTTTTCTTTACTTATGTATAATTGTCACTATTCCTCATTGACTTTGTGTGGGTGAAATATTTTTTACTTGTGTCTCATGGACATTTATTCCATAACACTTCCCATTGAATATCTATCTCATCATGCCTTGTTAAAATCGTACTAGGAATAAACCCTGTAGGAAAAAAAATCCTAGTAAAGGAAAAAGAGTACATAATTTTATCATTCTCCCTGTCGGATTTTGAATATCCCCATTCGATCCCTTTGACTAATTTTTCAAAAGTTGCAGTAGATAGTGCTTTAGTAAACAAATCTGCCAAATTGTCACTTGATCGAATTTACTCGATATTGATATTACAATTTTCTTGAAGGTCATGTGTAAAGAAAAATTTAGGTGATATATGTTTCATTCTATGCCCTTTCATGAAACATTGTTTGAATTGAGCAATACAAGCTGCATTATCTTCATAAAAAATAATTGGAATGTCCTTGTTCTTCAAGCCACACATTCCACGAATATGTTGGGTTATGGTCCTTGGTGGGTTTTTTTAGGTATAAATAATTTAAACACAAATCCAAGCTAAATTACTTAAAAACACTCACTTAACCGCAAGCATACGGTTGTAGTTGTTTAATTGAGAATATGGTCGAATCCCAAAGGGAGTGTTTGATGTTGAAAGTTGATTCAAGTATGACTACTTAAACTAATATACACACAATTCACACAGATGAACATAAAAAGATGAAAACTTGTTTGTTTGTTTGTTTGTTGTTGAATTTTTAATATAAGAAGAAATTAATATAAATTAAGAATTTGGAATAACTTAACTACCAATAAAATTCTAAGCACTCGAGGTCACGAGAAGATAGACAAAGATTAATGGATACTCCTAAGTATGACTAGGGTGACTTCAATTTCCTCAATTTATGCAAGTTTACATGTCAAGATTAAACTGATT
>JAOWBN010251836.1:0-11563 GCA_028565015.1 Pinguicula moranensis | reverse complement strand
AAGCGAGATTATATCCATGTAATGTACCGTCCCTTGACCCTTCCGTATGGTCTTTAGGATGTACTGATTCGAACTTTTGATAATTTCTTTGAATCTTGATTAGTCAAAGTTCCATGTTTTGTGACCAAATGGTTCACGCGTTCGTTGTTAATTGAACGCAGAAAGGTTGTCGTTTGGAAAAAGGTTTGACCTGAGGGGTGGAAGCTAAGAAATAGGATTTATGAAAATCGGAATTGAAATTTTTCGAATTCGGATTAAAAATTAAATTTTATTTTTGAAATAATTTCGAATGGAACGAAAATATAGGATGAATTTTCGAATTTTCGAATTTTTTTTAAAGAAAAAGTTAGAATTTCTGAAATATTTTCGAATTTTTGAAATATTTTTGAATTTTTGAATTTTTTTTTTCTAATTTTTTGAAATATTTTGAATTTCAAATTTTTTTATTTTTATTTTTTATTATTGTTTGGAAATTCCGAATTTTCAATTTCCGAACTGATTTTCGAATTTCCGAATTTCCAAGTTCCGAAATAAAATACGGATCGGATCGGAAATCAGATTCCATTTTCGAAATAATTTCGGATGGAACGAAAATTATCATTTTCGAATTCCGAATTTTGAACGAACACCCCTACTAAGAAATGAGACCGTGAATCAGTTTTTTATTTTATTTTTAGCACAAAAGTTAATTACTTCATTAGAATGAGGCCAAGCCAAAAGAATAGAGTTTCATCACGTTACATCTCTATGACTATCTTAACTACAATATATAAATTGGGGTTCCAAAATCAATCCACGACACCATCCCACCATCTTGGAATATGTCATTGCCCAAAGCTAAGTAAACCAAATCAAATTTAATCAAAGGTATCCAATAAATTTTGTTTGTAAGTCGCATCTGAGAGATAAAATGTACGCAATTATATTCCTATATCATAGGAAATAATGAGATTATTTACTTAGTATGAAGATTGTTTACTTATAAACCCCATAAAAGTTTGAGTGGTGACTGGTGACTTTGATCTAATCCAACAATTTGTCTCAGTTAGCCTTTTGGCAGGAAAATTATTGCGTACTTTTCAAGGGTCCTCACACAAATTATTGCCAAATTGATATTCAAACTTCTGCTCCTGTTGTTTTGTTGTATTTAATAGTCAGAGATGTTGTGTAATGCTGCAATTGGATGTGCTCCCCACAAAGAAGAAACCAAGCCACAATTTGTTTATGATAATTGATATCACATTCTAAGAACAAATGACTCAGGGATTCCTTGTTTTGATGGCAAAAAGCACATCCCCGTGCTGGAAGTTGCTTCGAGCGAACTCCCCTTGACTGCAGCTTGTCGAAAATAGCTACTCGCTCCTGAAGAAAACGCCAGATAAAGGCTTGCACCCACCTCCGAGGGAAGGTTCCATAGTTGGTGTTGGTGGCCACCTCAGCATGTCCTGCAAACGTTTTCCCATGAAGAGCATTACTTCATTATAAGATGATTTATCAGAATAGGTGTGGAGTTCAGTGTTTGCTATTCATTTCCAGGCGTCGCCCTCCTGAGATTAGAACTTCTAAAATATACAGAGAGAAAAGTGTATTGTCAAACAGGGGGAGGGGAGGTCTCCAATGCCACAACCAGGTGACTTGTCACTTTCTGGACACACTCTACTAGTTAATAGTTATAGTATAGTCTTGTCTTGTCCACGACCACAATATAAAGCTAAAAGTTTCTTTTAGTTAGGCTTGATATCAGCTCGAATCACCTCAATATTCCTATCATCACGCGCACAGACGATGAATTAGTTTATTACAACGTTTTCATACTACAGTCAATTAACTTCTTGTTCGAAAACTTGGAACACCTGTTTCGATCTTATTATCAACAACACTTCAAAGTCAATACTCGACAAACAAACTTTTTCACAAAAGTTTACAAACTTCTCTAATGTTCTTTCCCATCATTCAACGAAGTTACTAAAATAATAATGCGTACTACTTAACTATGATACACTTCTAAAAACTCTTTGAATTCTATCCAGCGAAGAGCAAACCCTAACTGCAGTGTATGTAAAGCAGTTCTCAAACCGTGTACCCTGTTCTTGAAACCTGTGATAAAGCATCTCCGAACTGATCCTCTTCGCCCTTCTCGTTGCTCAAGCTTGCCGGAACGAATGACCGGAAAACGGCTTCCATATCCGGAGTCTCCTCCAGTTTCCGGCCAGCAACGTCCAGGGCAGTGGACTTGAAAAAAGGGTAGAATTTCTTTCCACAGACAATGATGAAGATGATGGACAAAATGGGAAGAGGGATCAAAAGAGGGGCATAGTAAAATTCTTTCGCGATAAAGTATCCGATCATTGTCACTTGGTAGAGGATCAGCGAAACCATGATGCGAATGAAGATGTGAGGCCACATCCTTCCGTTGCTCTCGTAGGAAGGAACATAGACTTTGAGTACCTGTAGAATATCAGAAAGGAGAACTTATGAGTTCCTTTTAGGCCAAACTGTGTACATCAGCTTATGAACCAACTCAGGGTTCCACTGCAAACTGATGAGCTTACAATGCAATAACATAGCAAGAACCAAAGATACCTGGTTTCGAAGAACAAGCCATCCCAAACCGAAGTAAATGGCACCAAATGGGATGATTAGAGGAGCTATAACAGAATAACAGACAACGATCGTAACGACGAGCATGTCATCGGGGATCTTTGTGGCGTATCCGAGATCTCCAGGGGCCCAGGCTTCTTTCACCTCTGCCTCACTCTTGCAGAGATACTTGTTCTTCAGGTAAAATATTATCAGAGGAACTATACGCGACAGTTCAAGCCCATAACCAACGAAGAATCTGTTAAGGATAAAGATCTACATCTGTTACAGGATAAGAAGTAATATGATGGCAAAGAAATAAGTGAACTGAAATTTAGTCAGTCTTACTTCAAGGCCACAAATGTCAAGAAGAAAGTAGCACTGCCAGGGAGGCTTTTCGCTAGCAATGTGACGACAGAGTTTGGATTCTTCTCAATTTGTTTCAGCGTAGAGAAAAGCGTTGAGCCAACTGTAACTCCAATGAATACGTTGAGGACTGAAAAGTAGAAGTACTTCCCTGCAGCTGCCCTTTGCGCATGGCTCTCGGATGGGATTCCCTCAGCCTTGGAAAGGAACAATAAGAATGCTGGCAGCAAAGCTAGGAAAACGATAAGTGCAAGCTGCGGTAAGTAAGCTTCAAGAATTGTCTTGATCGCAGGCACATCCACAACCGGTTTCAAAAATGGGAGAAGCTTCTTTAAATTATCCAGAGTTGTCAATGCAGAAATAAAGCCAATGGGTATCATGTAAAAGAATATGGTTAGAAAGACAATGGCGTAGATGACATATCGGCGTGTCTCCCTCTCGTAGTATTTCTTGGACAGGTTGTTCCATATAATCTGTCGAGACTCTGGGGCATCAAGAACTGTCCATGAATCAACAAACATATCATGCATGCTTTGTCCTGCAGCAGCAGCAGTTACCCTGTTGTTGAAGAAGATAATAGCAGCACCTTGTTGTCTGTCCTTCAGAGTAACCTTTCGCTCTGCTTCTAGCTTTGGGATCAACTCTTTTATCTTTTCGTCATAGTACTCTATAGCATCGACCTTATCACCAAGAAGACCAAGAAAGCCAGTTTTAGTAGTCGGTCTTGTCCCATTAGGATTAGCAGTTGTTTTAGACTCCGAGTATATGGCTTCAGAGCGTGCAAGCTTCTTACGGTATCCCTCCAACTCTTCGTAAATTTCATTCGCCTGGTATAAACAAACATCCAGAACAAATTTATCTCACGAAACAGATACATTAGACAGCGAGAAACTAAAGAATATCCATAACAAGTACCTTTGCATTGTCCGTGACAACAATTGATCTGTAAAAGGTATCTCCATATATGGCCTTAAAGTACGAATCCACTTGCTCCTTCCTTGTTTGACCCTTTGCGGATGGAGGAATGTCCCGGACGAGCACAGCAAACTGCTCTTCCTTAACACGAGGGGACATAAGTGCAGTAGCTCTCAGGCAGCTGACATGTTTGTAAGCTTTCCATAACAGATAGATTGTCACAAAAGAAACCCAATATGTGCCAATCAGAAATGCCCATAACCGCGGACTTCTCTCCTGAGAAAATGGACAGCAGTTCAGCAAATGAATGGCAATGAGAACAAATTGTTCTAGCATAGAAGAAATGGGGGGAAGACTGACTTCAATGTGTCCCATAGATAGTTTGTCGAGTTCATTGAAAGTTCCTTGGCTTGTGCTGTCATTTGCCTTGATCACGCCATGAGCTGTATAAGCTACCGGTAGAAGCACGGGGAGAAGCAAGAGGCCAGAGAACACAAATATTCCCAAAACTGCAAGGGGAAGACATAAACTTAGACTTGAGAAAAAGATTAATGAATAGTTTATCATTGCATGATATCATTCAAACTAAAGAAACAATCAAATTTCAGGAAGATGAGCACGACCACATAAAAATCACATTATTTTGAAACATGGAGAAAAATAAAACACGGCACTTGCAATGAAGACACGTTCACCAGAATGTCCTCTCTATTTAAGTGTGTTTAAGGTATAACTTAAGGGAAGTTATCAAAGTACTAGTGTAATGATGTTCAATTTCCGTAGGTGAAAGGTTAAACTTCAGGAATTTGTCGGGTTTGTCCGTAAGAATCCTCACAACCAGCCGGGTTTGTCCGTAAGAAGTGGTTGCAAGGATGTTTAGGTATTAGATTCAGGTTCAAAACCCCAGCAGTTCGCCTATCGAAAAGCAGAAAGAACAAGGCTGGAATATAAACACAACTATATTCCATTTATTCCCCAAATTTCAGTCATCGCTCAAGACTGTGATTTCACCATGACAAAACTGAAAGTACGGACAAACAAACAAGAATCAAACCAGAAGTTGAGCCGAATCATTGGTAACCTGACAAACCACAATTCAAGCATCAGAGATAATGAAAAAATTACATTGAACTCCCACGAAACACGTACCAGTCGTGAGGAAGACGAAGTACACTGCAGTATCGACGCCGGACAATCTGACAACATCCGCCTCCGTCGAAGAGAGAGCTTCCTGGATCCAAGCAAATGGGTTCCTCGTCCTCCGGATCCCCTCATACGGATCCAATCCTTTGAGGATCCGGTTCGGGTAGTACACGACGTGAAAAGCGGAGCGCCGTGAGAGCAACGTGAAGAGAAACATCAAAATCAAGAATATCACGAACGACGTCCCTAACGACGTTAGAAACGAGCTGAAATCCATCGCCTCTCTTCTTCTTCCTACGCCTCTTCACTCTTAAAACACTATGAATAATACACCTTGCAACAATGAAACAGAAACCTGGAAAGGTTAACAGGTCAATATCCGAGCTAGTAGCCGTTAAGCGCCATTAAAGGAGAAGCCGAGTAACCGTTGGAAACGGAAAAAGGCAACACTGGCGAACGTGGTCCTTGAGCTGAGACGTTTGCAGAGGAAATTTTGAACTGCATTAGAAAAGCGTCTCTGTGAGAGTTTATATTGGAATTGAAGGAAGTGGGGTCTGCTACAGTTCATTTTGTCCGCTTTGGGTATCAAGAAATAGGAAAAAAAAATGGTTGCTTGATTTAGAGTCTGAAGAAGCTTGTCATAGATAAAGATAAGGCGAGATGTTTCCTTTTTTTGTCTTTTTCTTTTCCCATTTTATCTACTTTTTTTCTTTTATGGTTGTCGGCAATTTGCAGGAGCTCATGTAACAGATTAAAAAAATAAAATAGTAATTTAATATTTTTAGTTGTGATGATAGGTACTATTATTTTTTCAAGATTATTTTTTATATATTATTTTAAAATTAATATTTTAAAACTTTACTTCTACTCCTCCTTCTCCATTTTTTTCTAATTAAAACTCTTTTTTTACTTCTACTTATGGTATTTCATAATTAAATTAAAGTTATCACACCAAATTTTACTACTGATACTATTTAATCATCTTATAAATTTTAATTGCAAATATTATTTCAATAACTTTTTAAATTTATTATAATTTACCAAAACCTCGAACATTACAAAATTAAAAGGATAATGGGAAGCAAAATAAAAAAATAACTATGGATACACAAAAGACCCTATGCAAACTTGAGTGAACCAAAATCTGATAAGGTGAAATAATTTATTTTTTCACTTAATTTATAGGATAAGAGGAGGGTGTTCACAAAACAACCTTATTTAGCAAGTGTCATAATTTTTGTCAAATAAGTAAAAATCACCTTATTTGACCAAATTGTTATATTTTGGTCAAATAATCATCAGTTAATTTTATTTAATCAAAATAATACAGTTTGATTAAATAAAATTATTTTGTGGACATACACTTTCTAACTTATAAGTTCACTGAACTTAAGTTATTTTATGACTCTTATTAAAACAATAAGTCATTTTATCAATCTCCAATCATCTTATTAATTTTTAGTTAACTTATAAATCTAATTTAGTAAACAAAGTTAGAGGATGACAAAAAAGTGATATTAGTTAGTACAAACACTTCTTACCTTGAAAAAAAAAAGTTAATACAAACACTGTGTTCGAACCGTGGCCACTGTCCCGTGCTGAATTCAGATCAGATTAGTACTGGTTAGTACGTGGAAATCGTGCGTAGATGGGGGACCACAAAACTGTTATTCACGAGTCCAAATTAATTGGAGTAATGATATAGTGCAAAAAAATTGGAGGCACAACGCGAAATGATATAGCGCAAGAATTGTAGGTGCAAGAAACACAAGAAAGGTGGGGTCCGTGTGGATGAACGATTGGGATTGGTGTTTAACACGTGATGATTGATGTTAAACACTCAGGCCTCACGTTTCTTGTATTTCTTGCGCCTACAATTCTTGCGCTATATCGTTTCTCAGGCACAACAAAAGTGGGGTTGGTTTGGACTTTGGATAAATAATTGGGATTGGTGTTTAACACTTGGGTCCGCCTTTTTTGTGCCTTTTGCGCGAGATTTCTTGCGGAGAAATGATATAGCGCACGAAGGATTAAGGCGCACGAACGCACGAATTGCGTGAAATGCCAAAAATATCTGTGTTAAATACTGACACGAAATCCAATATAAGAGTATTTTTGGCATTTCACGCAATTCGTGCTTTATTATTTCTGAATTAATTGTATGGGACTGCAAATTACTATATATTTTATTATTATTTTTATTTTATCTTTGGTTCTTTCAAACAGTTTTTTCTAGAGGCTTCGAGCTCACGTTATGAAACTCTCGCAATCTGCCGACAGAAGATGATGGGCAACCACTTTGATTAGCTGGCAAGTGTGTGCCACAAAAGCCCAAAAACTGTAAATCATCCGGTCGGTACACGCGTCTGGTCGACGTTCGGCCGCGTACGAACCGTTAAAAACTGATCTGCTTCGGTACGAATCGTAGAGCAATGAACGTAAAACCCAATAAGCAGCAAATGATGAATTTTATGTTTTCTTAAGAAGTATTTTTTTAGAAAAGTTACTGATTTTATTTCAAAGAATCAAAAAAGGGTTTTTTATTATGACTGTAATACATCATCAATAATTCATCACAATTCTTGGTCTTCTCTATCTCGCCACTAATCGATATCCGGTCGTTCTCTTATTTGATTTTCAGATGTTCAAGAAACCATGAATTCATCAAAAACTTCATTCGGTGTTTTTTATCTTCTATTTGAAATAAGACTTTGTTTCTACTCAGCCATATGCTCCAGTTTGCCACCATCCACAACATTCGCCAGGGTCTTTGCTCTCTGATCCAATTCGGCAACGACATTTGAACTTGATGAATCACCTTTGTATCGGTGTGAAGTACAACAATACAGTCAATCCATCCGTAGATCAGTTGTTAGAATTTGTGGGTCCAATCACATACAGAATTTGTGGGTCCAATCACATGCTGCAAAATTTGCATAAAGTGGAGGTAGTAGCGAAATTGATAATATTGCGAATCTGTAGGTTTTGCAGTGTGGGATTCTGTTTTGAATCATTCTCCAGCTGAAAGCCACAATCTTCAATGGTGCTGCAGGTGGATTCAGAGATCCGTTTAGATTTCTAATTGCTTGGTAAGCGCTCTTTGTTGTGTATTTGCCTCCTAAGCTTGGTAGCCATATCCATCTGTCTGCTTGATCTTGTATTATGAATTTTGCTAAGTCTTGTTCAAGTTGGGTAAATGATTCGGTTGCATAGATGAAGAATTCTCTGCGCCAACTCCAGCTCTAAGTTTTTGCATTCTAATTTTGCAGTTTTGCTGTTATAGTCTGAAATTTATCCTCTGCTATTGAGTATAATTTGTCAAAATTTTCACACAATCTCCTTTCACCAATCCATCTATCTTCCCAGAAAAGAGTTTGTGATCCATTCTCTACTCTTTTTTTGATATTTCTTGAGAACCATTCTTGCAGCCTTAGGCATTTCATTATATCCTTCCACCAGTTTGAGGCTCTAGCACAAGTTATCCTCCCCTAATCTTCAAAATAGATAGTTCTCTAAACTCTACCATATTTGTAAGTTAGCAATTCTGTCCAGCAGCAATCCTGCACAGTAAGTATTCGCCATCCCCATTTGTAATATAGTGCTTCATTAAATGCTTCTAACTCAATCACTCTTAGGCCTTCATTGGCCCTTGGTTGAGTGATTTGATTCCATGGTATCCAAGCCACTCTTCTGCTATCTGCTAGATCTTCACCCCATAGGAAAGTCCTTTGCTTAGGAGCTCTGAACATTGAGAGATAGTAGAGTGGCAAATGTGTGAGAACAACTTTAATGAGTATAAGGCGGCCACCAAAAGATAGATACTTGTTTCTCTATTGTTGCAGTGTGGCCTTGATTGTATTGATGATTGGTTCCCACAATGCAATGCGTAGTTGATTACCTCTCAAAGGGAGACCTAAGTAATTTGTTGGTAGTGTGTCAAGCTGACAGTACAATATATTAGATATTCTTATTGAGATGTTAACAGTGTACATCTTACTCTTAAAATAGTTTACTCTCAATCTAGACATGATCTCCATCCATCTCAATATATTTTTTTATTGCTCTGATGTCTTCTTCACTGCCATTGTTGAATATTAATATATCATCTGTATACTATAATATAGTTAGGTTCTGAGATCCCATAGGAAAACCATGGTACAGGTTTATGTCTTCTGCAGCCTTGACCAACTGATTTAAGCCCTCTGCATCATTGAGGAATAGATAAGGAGATAATGGATCTCCCTATCTTAAACCTCTCTCTGGAATAAATTGATTAGTTGGGGAGCCATTTATCAAAGCTGATATAGAGGCAGAGGTTATACATGCCTTAATCCATCTATTAAACTTAGTATGGAATCCTATGTTGGTATTTAGATATTAGTCTAGGGAGTTAGTTGCAATATATTACAGTTGTGTTGTATTTAAGACTTTGAGCAATTATGCAAGAATACAATTTCTCAGTTTCAATTTGGTATCGGAGCATAATCAGAAATCCTAACTCCAACAACATTTTTCGCCGCCAACCAAAGTTTGGCCATTTCTGCCACTGCAGCCGCGCCACCATCGTCGAAAATTACTTGTCGTGGCCGCAGCAGCAGTTTTTGACACTTTCCCTGCTATTTTTGGCCATCTACCGCGGCGGAGGAGTTGTTGCCGGAAAAACAACCCCGCGGCTATTTTTCCCCATTTGCCGGCGCATCCGCCGACTGTTGGTCCGTCCACCACCACGGTTGGAGTCTCTGTGAAAAGGGTAACCTGCAACTATCCGCCCTCCGCCATGCCGTCGTCGAAAAATTTTCAGAATCTCTGCCATGGGCCGTTCGTCGCATTTGCCATATTGATTTTGGTTGATTCAAGTTCGTTTGATGTATATCGATGTTTTGAGGCTTGAATTGGATTGTTGTGGAGAGTGTTGGCCTAAACTTGGAGTGTCCAAGTAGGCATGTTTCAGAGTGGTTTGCAATTTTGAGGGCTAAATTGTTAATTGAAGTTGGTGATGATGATCATTAATGTGGTTTTGGGTCATTTGAGTTGATTTATGGTTTTTTTGGTTGATTGTTGTTGAGATGAAATGTGGATGTGTTGAGTTGTGGATGTTGGATATGGTGTTTGGAGGATCCTTGATTGTTGTTGTGATGAATGTGGATGTTGGATATGATGTTTGGACGATCCTTGAGTTGTTGATGGTGAAGTCGTTGTGTTAGCAATGACGAGAAGCTATGAGGATGTGGTGGGAAAAAGGGGTTAGAGGCTTTGAGCAAGCTCAACCCCGAGGATTGGAAGGTCTTAGCCGGACTTATACATAGAATGAATGCCTCGACTAAGACCACTAATCCCAGTGTTATACGAAGAGAGACTCGTAGTTGTTTCATTTGTGGAGAGATAGGACACTCAATACATTCTTGCCCGGAGCAATTTTGGAAGAGAGATTCGTGTAGAAGAGAATGGCTTGGCTATCGAGATTTACAATCGTGGAAGAAGGAGAGGTGGTACTAAAAGTGGTTGACGAGGAGACTATCGTACTACCTTGATGATACTGGGGAAAATTTGAGTAATAAGAGTGGACAGGGGGAGCCACCATTAGAGGATGTTTCTTGCCCTTGCCATGTTACTGATCCGGTAGTATAGAAGGATACTGGGGAGAATTTGAGTCACAAGAGTGGTCAGGGAGAGCCACCATTAGTGTGCACGCGACATCATCCTCATGCTCTGTGGCAAAGGAGAGAGAGTATTAGAGATCTGTCAGTGTCGCATATGCATGTCTAATGCCCAACATCTTTGCATGTCTCGACTCCGGGGGCACCTTCATCTTCATCAGTCCCTTCAGGTGATATTACTCCTTCCCCTGCTTCCCCTGATATTATTCTTCCTATTCCCAAGTTGATTAGGAGGACCACTCGCATCAATGCAGGGGTTCCACTTAACAGGTATGGGTTTTCCCCAGATTTTGCTCATCCGCATGATATTGCCTATTATGATTCCTACTTGCATATACTTCCTGATCATAGAGCTTTTATTGCATCTTTGGACAATGTCTCGATTAATAAGTGTTGGCAGGTAGCTAAGGCAGATTCGAGATAGAAAGCTACTATGATAAAATAATTTGAGGCCCTGACAAAGAACAAAACTTGGCAGCTTATGCCATTGCTAGTCGGGAAGAAGGTAGTTTGATGTAAGTGCGTGTTCACTATGACGCAGAACCAGGAGGGCATAGTTGAATGCTACAAGGCACTTCTTGTAGCCAAAGGATACAATCAGGTCTATGGGATTGACTACGATGAGATCTTCGCACCTGTGGCAAAAATGAGCATAGTCAGAACTCTGGTATCGATAACAGCAAACAAATGATGCAGATTACATCAACTTGATGTGAAGAATACATTTCATCATGGTGACTTGTTGGAAGAGGTGTATATGGAGATTCCTTCAGGATTTGGCACTAGTCGAACTACTGGTAGGTTTGTTAGCTCGAAAAGTCATTGTATGGTTTGAAATAATCTCCTCGAGCTTGGTTTGACAGATTTAGAAAAGCTATGGTTGGCATGGGTTATCAATAGAC